>CAMXCT020002731.1:16425-88623 GCA_947184155.2 Cladocopium goreaui | reverse complement strand
CAGACTGGGAGAAGTTACCATGGACAGGACATCTATGCTTACTCTTCACAAGAGCTTGGGAGATTGGACGCATGTTGGCACACTTCCATCGAGAAAGAAACAGTGAAGCCATGGAAGGTTATTTGGACTCTTGTCGACGACATTGGACAGACTGGATGCGAGGTCAAGTTGCCCCAACAGGTTGGGAAGACAGATTCAGTATCAGCAGAGACGAATGGAGAGAGAAGTTCTTGCTATACGAAAGAGACTTAGCAATACAGAAGGACATGGAGTATCTCTCAGAAGCAGTCTTTGTCTTTTACACCAAGCATCTTGACAAGTTCATTAGAGAGAACAATAAACTCTGGGGAGATTTCTGCAGGAGAAAGAAGGACCGTGATGGTAACATTTTGGATGCACTGGAGTTGAACACACATGGGTATGACATGACTATCCAAGGAATTACAGTTCCCATGAACAAGAGAACAGTCATCCCTGAACCTGAACGGCATTTCTCGTTTTCCACAAAGATGATGATCATGGCAATCGATCTGTATGAAGATGAAGCACCTGCTAGCTTTAGCCATTTCACAGTTTTTGCTTTGAACAAGCTTCGACAATTTGTGGATAGCAGAAAGGAATTGACAGCTCAATCCTACAGATTCTTTGTTGAACATGCCTACAATCAATTCTTTCAGCATGAAGCATTCCATCAATCTGCAAGAGCAAGGACAAAGGTCAGGGAATGCGGTTCAGGTGACTTCCACACATCTACAAAGCTCGATGGCTACATCTGGGTAGCTGGAAAGGACAAGATTGCTCACATCCCAGGATCAGAGCAACAGAATGTGGACATGGAAGATCACGATGATGATGATGCTGAAGATGATTTGGAGTTTTTGCCAAGACTACAAGTTTTTGTCAGGAAAGAGGAGGAAAAGGCATCAGGCTCTCAGGAAAGAGAGGAAGAAGGTGTATGCTCTCAAGAAAGAGAGGAAACACAACCACAACAAGAAGATGAGGTATTACCAGATGCAAATCCTCGAAGAAATCTGGAAGATTGACAGGGACTGTTTTTAGTCAGGCAACTCAAACCAGAACACAGACAGATCCTCCATGATATTACACTCGCAGGCCAATCAGTCCTCACAGGAGATGATCTTGAAGGAGGTCAACCCCTTGAACGTGGTGACATAAGCTTCTTCTCATTATGGTTGATGATGTCGGCATTATCAGATGCTTCTTTTTCAACATTTATGGAGCAGTATGCACCTATGATGGGTTATGAGATCTCTTACGACAAGTATCATGAGTTCAAACTGGATATTGACCAAGTTCTCAAGGACAATGAACACCTTGGCGCAGAAAATTTCTTTGGAGCAGAGGACCCTGATATGGTGGACGATGATCCAGACACTCCTCTTCCAGATCTTCAAAGACCAGGCGCGGGTGATCCTGAGTACAAGCATACTATTGAAAGTTTGAACATTGAGGACAAGCATATCATTTTGGAAACTGATGATGACAAATTGGTTGAGTGTACATTGAAATGGATCAGTATGTGCAATCAGAATGTTCAACAAAAGATCAAGGACAGTTTTGTCAAACCAGAAGAACGACAAGAGAAAGAAGAGGATGAAGAAGAGAAGATTGCTGTCGAAGAAGAAGAAGAAGAAAAAGACACACAGGAGCCACATGTCCCAGCTGAAGGCTCTTCAGAGAAAGAGGAATCAGCTCCACCTGAACGCTCCTCAGAAAAGGAGGAATCAGGGGAGAAGAAAGACAGACATTCAAGATGATGAGACAGCTCCTGAAGTGAAACCTGCAATTCGACTTTACTATGGTCAAGATATCACTGGAAACGAAGATGATTCAGTTTTTCGAAAATTGAAGGATTGTTTTTCAGATGATTACCATGGTGAATGGGCAGGATTTTACAATAAAGGTTATCCAGCGTCTTCGAAGCATCGACACATGTTTTGGCATGTTAAGTACAGGAAGACCATGTCTCCACATCAAGATTATTGGTACCATCTTACAGATGACCAGTTGATGGTTGAGTACATTGCCAGACACAAGGATCAGGATCCACAACTAGAATTACAAGAACTCAATCAGCGCATTGAATATGGTTGTAGTGATCCTAGGATGCATCCTCTTCATCAAGACAAGGCAAAAAGATCCTCAAAAGAAGCAGAAAAGAGGATTGATGACGATTTTGGAAATCTCACAAGGGTACTCCAAGATTACGTTGAGGACCACAAGGTCTTGCCTTACTGTATGATCTTGCATAGCTTGGCTTACAGATATTTAGGTGGAGGCCTATCAGACCCAACTTACAAGGATGCCGAATTTCCATACAGATCCTCTCCACAGATAACAGCAATGTTTTGGAATTTGGGAAACTGGTGCAGAAACAGATTTGAAAAATGCCCGGTTCCAGAAAGATTTCAACAATTCATTCCACACATTGACTACACTATCGATGAGGATCATGAAAAATTTGATGAAAGCAAATCACAGTTCAACAATTACTTCATCAATGTCATCAAGAACTTTGGAGGACATCTTTTCATGAATTGCGAGGCTGGTTCGTTGTATCCTCACAGAGAAAGACTCGACGAGGTTGACTTTAAAACTTGCTTCAATGACTATCATGACTTGATGGTGGCAGCTCGCCTTGGAAAGGATGGCTATATCAAGCAAATTGCTGGATATCACACAGATGACCGACACACGAGTTCGACAAGTCTCATGGGCAATCTTTGAAGTATCTTGGGGAAAGACAAAGGATCGAGATACAGATGAGATTGTTGACTTGACAAGAGCTAGGATGAGAATGACACGTGTGTGCGTTTATCACGTCGGACAGAAGTATGCATCAGACTCTGCTGGGGTTGTTGGTGAGTGCTTAGCTGTTATGGCTTTTGAGTGTGCCAGATATCAAGTTGACTTCATCGCAGGTGATGGAAACAAGGCATGCTATTACAGCACACCAAAATCTCCAGGTGTCCCTACATACCAACACAGCCTTATCCAATTCTGGATCAACAGAATGGTAGGTGTTGCAACACAAGCCATGCGCAAGTATTTTGATTCATCTTGCCCACCAATCAGGGTCAAGCATTTCATTTCTTGCAGTTATCGTGACTTGGATTTTCTTGCAACGCACTTGGATGGCATTACAACAGCAACATACACCGACGAGCTCATGAACAATACAAATGGTAAAGGTGATTGTTGTATGTTAACAGTTGTTGAGTGGGGTCATTCACGTTTGATGTGTGAGGAACACCCAGAAGACTTTGAGGATGAAGATCACATGAACTATGTGGGTGAATTTTACTTCAAGGTAAATGAAACTTGCTTACATGGTGATCACAACATCTTTATGGTTGCTCCAAATGATCGCGATGCTCATAATCCAATTCTTATCCATCTTGATCCTTCTGATATGTCATGGAATGAACGACATCATTACAAACAGGCCTACAAGAAGAAGCAGTATGCTGATTCAAGAAAGGAAAGACAGAAGGAGAAAAAGAGAAAGGCATATGAAGATCAAGCATCGACGTATCAGGGCAACACAGAGTGGGGTGGATCCTCATCTTCTTCGTCCAGACCATGGAGATCAAGCTTTTGGCTATGAGTGAGTGTATACTTCTTTAATTGAAGATAACACAGCATGAGAGGCCGTGTACAGTTTTTCTGTGCGTTCAATTGATTTCTCACAGATGGCATATACTCTTTTAGATAGAGATAATGCCACAAGTGTCTGAACTTCAATTTAATGTAAAATAGAGACTCTTGTAAATAGAGATACTATATAGATTTATCTCCATGAACTTTCTGCGAGCAGACCACTCCGAATGGAGCGAACTCCAAAAATTACCAACTTCGATTTCAGTCCATTGTTTGCTTGAATGAGCAACTTTGGAGATCCGCTATTTCCGTTTATTTCGTGATTTGGTCAATTGTTTTTGTATGACCTGAATTTCTGAATCTTGCGAACCCGAACTTTTCAATTCGAACTTTCACCGGTAGAGCGAGGCATTTTGCCTGTGGAGAGACCGTGCGCGAAGCACCATTGGTCGCTACTGGAAAAAGTAGCGAATCCGCTGTTCTTTTTCGACATGTCCTTAGGACATTCGCTGCTTTCACGTGTTTTTCAATTCGAAGCCACTGCGTAACTCCGGTTTCTTTTGCTATTTGCCATTGTGTAGAGAAGTCAGGAAGATACTCTTAATACCAATTGGGTACGGCAAGGCGTAGTGCTCTACTCATTGCTTTTGAATTTGTGCCTGTGTTTTTGTTTCGACCTAATACCTACATAGGTACATGCATGAGTATTGAGCACATTTATATGCGCCCCTCAAGGCTCAAGAAAGAGGTATATAGAGTAACCCTGTAGACAAGCACTGACCGGCAACAGGCTGAGAGTAAAAGAGTGCTGTCATTGGGGAAGACGCCTTAGCTGATCTTGAAGTAGACGCTAGGGCCCCTCTTCACCCCACCCCCCCCCCTCCACACCTCCCACGCACCCTAAGAGCAGACTCAAAACATTGTAATTTACAGTATGTTTGTTCTTTTCGGATCAAGAAACCACATTTTGCTACATGGTGAAACCTCCGTAAATACCAGTGTTTTTGCCAGGTGCTGGCCAAAAGACACTGTAAATACCGTGCTTTTTACTACCAGAGGCAAAAAACATCGTAAATACCGTGGTTTTGGGCTTCCGACCCCCCAAAAACATTGGTATTTACGGTGTTTTTTGCTCCGAGAGTTGCAAAAACACGCGAAAACACCACCGATTTGACGATTTTCGGCCACTACGGAACCGAGCAAAAACGCTGCAGGGGTAACACCAACACCAACAACAACAACACCAACGGCAACAGCAACAACAACAACAACGACGACAACAACAACAACAACAATAACACCAACACACAACGCACAATGCACAACGCACAACGCACAATGCACAACGCACAACGCACAACGCACAACGCACAACACACAACACACAAAACACACAACACACACACAACACACACAACAACACACAACAACACACAACAACACACACACAACCACACACAACAACACACACACACACAACAACACACAACAACACACAACAACACACAACAACACACAACAACACACAACAACACACAACAACACACAACAACACACAACAACACACACCAACACACAACAACACACAACAACACACAACAACACACAACAACACACAACAACACACAACAACACACCACAACACACCACAACACCCCACAACACACCACAACACACAACAACACACAACAACACACAACAACACACAACAACACAACAACAACACACAACAACACACAACAAACACAACAACAACACAACAACAACCAACAACAACAACAACAACAACACAACAACAACACAACAACAACACACAACAACACAACAACAACACACAACAACACAACAACAAACACACAACAACAACAACAACAACAACACAACAACAACAACAACAACAACAACAACAACAACAACAACAACAACAACAACAACAACAACAACACACAACAACACACAACAACACACAACAACACACACAACAACAACAACAACACACACACACACAACAACACACAACAACACACAACAACACACAACAACACACGCAACACACACACAACAACACAACAACAACACACAACAACACACAACAACACACAACAACAACACAACACAACAACACACAACAACACACCACAACACACCAACAACACACACACAACACACACACACACACAACACACAACAACACACAACAACACACAACAACACAACAACACACACAACACACAACACACACACAACACACAACACACAACACAACAACACAACAACACACAACAACACAACAACAACAACAACAACAACAACAACAACAACAACAACCATCAGCAGCAGCAGCAACAACAGCAACAGCACAACAAACAACAACAACAACGACAACAACAGGAACACAAACAATACCAACACCAACAACACGACCAACAACACCAACACCACCAACAAACCCAACCACACCAACAACACTAACAACACTAACAACACCAGAAACACTACCACCACCAACAACACCAACAACACCAACAACACCAATACCAAAACACCAACAACACCAACACCACCAGCACCACCAACACCACCAACACCACAACCACCACCAACCCCAACCACATCGCCGAAGCCTTTCAGTCGCTTTTACCAGACTCCCCTTCATATTTTTGGAAAGAAAATGGCCGCGTCGCTTTTACCAGACTCCACTTTATGTTTTTTCCCCTGCCCTCTCCCCTTCATTTTTTCTTCGGTTCCTTTCTTGCTTACCTACCTTTCGTGTTCCCCCTCTCAAGTCAGATCAGGTTCTGACGTGGAAGGAAATGTTCAACATGGCAGACAGCGAGAAGCGGTTTATTGGTCATTTGAGTCATTTGAGTCATCATTTGCTGTGGACTCTGTGGACTTTCAAAATCTGCTCGCTGCAGCCTTCTTGGCAGTCCCGTTTCGCGCCTTGTGTGTTGTGTGTGTTTTGGTCATGGTTCGCAGGCCTGGCCTTTTGTTGCTGATTTCAATGATTTCATCTTATCTTTGTAATCTTTGGACACCTGCAAGTTGGGCGGATTGATTTGTCCAGGTTGACTCGAGGCATATTAACATTTGACACTTTGCCAGCTTGTGATTTCAGAGGAATGTGAGCTTTGCCAGTGATGTCTTTGGGTTTTCCACTTCCAGTTTGATGCGAGAGCTGCTAGATGTGCGAAGATGTGTGATTGATTGCAGGCTGTGTAGGCGGTGCTTGGAGCCCCGCAGCGTGGTCCTCTTTCTTTGTGCGGCGGTTGCATGCCAGCTCTCGTTGTCCTTCGTAGGGCTGGCGCGAAGAGTATCCGGCACCGTGGGCAGCGCAGGCAGCGTGTCGTTGAGGGCAACGAAGGAGACAGGAACTGGTGGAACGCCAGTAGTGGATGATTCCGATTTTTCCAACGATGAGTCAAAAGAGTCCAAGGAGGGCAAAAAGAAAGCAAACTTTGATGACATTCTCACAGAGGCTGACAATTTTGCAACGTCCATCGAAAGAAAAAGTAGAAGATCTACAGCAGTGGCGCGGGTCTCCTTGGAAGATGAACTCCGCGACTTGTTGGGAAATGTCAGAAGCAGGTTTTGGAGTCACAGTATAATGTAGCAGAGAATGACAGATCAATGATGAAATGTCTGGGTCAACACCTATGGCAATTTTTTGTCGCTATTGTATCAAAGAAAGGAAAGTCACTCAACTTCTCTCAACTGTTTGCACGCGACAGGGCACTTTTCCTTGACTACTGCAGGTGCCGAGATGGATTTTTCCTCATTACTTGCAACATCCATCCCTTTTTTCGTGTGATTTTGTAAATTATCCAGCAAGAGATTTCGCGATTTCCCTGTAGACAGCAGTTTCTTCTTGTAGAGTTTGAGTGGCTTCCTTCAGCTTCCTTCCATTTCCTTCCGCGATCTGTGCTGAGGTGGTTTGTCTCTGGAGGATGACACCGATCTCGACATGATGATGATGAGCAGAGCCCGAGGTGGTAAAGCCAGAGAGACATCGTTGACCTACCGAATCAACAAGTGGTTCGAAGAGACCAAGGAGATGGTTACGAACCCAACACGGATTCAGGTGACCTATGGCATGATCTTTTTCTCTTGCTTTTCCAGCTTGATCATCATGGGTGTGATTACCTTCGCACTCGGTGCTGTGCGATTGCAGGGTGATGGTGTAGAGACAGCAATGCGGCAAAAGATCAAGGATGGAGATGCTTTCATGCAACGCTATCAGCAGATCAGAGAGAACAAACGAAGATTTGCAGAAATGGATGACATTCGAAAGTACACCAGTGACCTCTACACCCTCAATCCTGACAGCAAAATCAATTACACCCCGAAGACGATGGCGGAGATTACTCCTGAGGATGTGATCGGCGAGTACTGAGCGTGCCATGAGTCAAGCCGTTTTAAGCCGCTTTAGCTTGGTGCACAGCAGTGCACAGCAGCGCTTGACTCCGTGACTTAGCTGTGCGTTAGCTGTGCGTTATGCAACGTTAGCTAAGCACAGCACAGCCACAGCATGCCACAGCATGGCATAGCTGGGATAGCTGCGGCATTGCTGGGCTCATTTTCGGCTCTGTGGCCTAGCCTGGCATCCGCTGAACCAGCGGAGTATGAGAGCACTAACAAGAGCACTGACTTGTCAAATTTTGTGAAACGTCAACTCATCAAGTTGTTCCTACAATTTGGTTGTCTCAACTTGGTTCTCAACGTCAACTTGTCAATGTGCCACTTGTGCCACGTGTAGATTTCGTTGCTTGTCCAAAGTGTGGACTCGCAGACAGCAGCTGCTGCGCAGACCCGGAAACAGTGACCGACCATGAGAGGTTTTTATGCATTCTGCATTGGGTTTGATTCTGTTTGCATTGATTTACAGTGTTTTACTGGTTTTTGCTGTTTGCCTATTGAGGAGTTGAAAAACAACGGTTTCGCCCACAGCTGATTGACTTGTCAGGCTGGAGGAACTCCGGACTTCATGCAGAAGTTTCTCTCTGACATGCAAGTGTCTTGCGAGCGAGTGGCTCAGAGTGGCTTAGAACAGAACACAACCGCCTGATAATTTGTTATGAATCGGCAAAACAATGTTTTTGTCCTGCCTTGTGATACATGCTTGTTTGATCTTGTTTGTTTTTAAGTTTCAACATGTTTCAACTCCAAGATTTGTCACAGAGATCTGCAGAGTATGTCCGACTTTTGACATTTTGTGTCGTGACAACATGTGGCACTTGTCGTGACAACGGCGTTCGAAGATATTCGAAGCTTCGAAGGCACGCGCGACAAGAGGCTTGCCGGTCTCTTCGGGACTGGGGAGATGAGCTCCGCGAAAGCACGTTACGTGGCCGACGACGCGACATGACGACACGAACAGTGACAGGATGATTTTGGGTCTCTCAGAAACTTCCAGGACTCTACGACTCATTATGACTCTATTGAACTCTATTTGAGCTTGAATGTGAAAACAATTGTGGCAGGGATCGGCAGGGATTCGCAGGGATAGTATGAAATCATTCAATCTCAATGAATCATGATGCATCAGAACTGTGGCGGCACTGTGGATATGCCCACCCTGCGAATCCATTCGAATCCATGCGCCACGATGAGCTGCGACACGTGCGGCGATGTGAGGCTCTTGAAACTTGGCGACAGCCTCTTCTCGGAGCTCACGTCCAGGGCACTGACAGAGCTATCACAAACTGCGCATGACTCGCACCAAGCGCAGCTTGTCCGAAGTCATTGACATCTTCAAGTCGAGAATCTAGATGTATCATGATGTATCTGCACAAGATGGTACAAGTACATTACTGTGGTGTGGCACATGAATGTGACGGGTGACAGTGTGTGAATATATGTGAATATTGGATGTCGCTGTATCTAGTGGACCATTTGGTTGTATTTGATCGATGTTTTATGTAGCAATTGCTTGTGAGAAGCATTGTCCAGCAGCCAAGGACTGTGCAACTTTGGATAGAAAATGATAAGAAGAGGGCTGCTCATGAGAAGGGTAAGGGCCCAAAGCGACAATTCTACGTTCAACAAACAGAAAATCAGAAACAAGCCGGTCTTTGATCGTCATTGATCTCCTCTTTACACATCCACATGACTCACAAGACTCACATGACATGTTTGTTTTTTAATTGTTTTTTAAATATTTCAAGACCCAAGAAACGTGGTGCTCTCTGCGAGGCCTCAATCCACGGTTGGCAGACGCGAACAAAAGTGCTGAACTCCAGGCGCTGGTGGAAGCTGAAGCGCAACGCCAAGCAGATGCGTTTCGAACCTGTCAAGAGGACGGAGATGGACCGAAAACGAAGTGCGGTCCAAAACACAAAACATATCTAGTCAACGCGTTTTTTGCAAAACAGAAAAACAGCCTCGAAGCCACACAAAAGCAACTTGACAGTGTTCTATGCACCGCGGCTATACAGAACTGGTCTACACAGCTAGCATAGAAGTTCCCAAACCTGTCAACTTTTGCCTTTTGCAGGCTGCTAGAATGATTTACAACGTGACCACAAACTCATGAGAGTGATCACAAGCTGAATGGGTGAAGTCAGTAGACAGCCACAGTTTCCTTTTGCCTGTTATGGAGCAGCAAACTTTCCATGCAACAAAAGCGCCGGCGTTCTGTGAATGGAACATAGCCCATAGCTGTCATAGCTGGGTAAGCTCGTGAGGGACTTGTCGTGGTTCCGTGGTCTGATCAAATAAACATCCAGATTCGCGTTGTGGGTGGTCTAGAACAAGCTAGCTCAAAAGGATATGAAAGATGTGAAATGACAATGGAAGGTAGAGTGCAACATGTGAAAGACTTCAGTAGGATTAGCTGAAATTCACATTAGTCAACATGAATCAACATGAACTATAACATGAATTCACAAACTGAATTGACAGATTTGATAGTAGAATCCAAGAATCGAGAGAAATCGAGAGAATGTTGGAACCAAGTGTTTCAAGTCTTGAAGTTCCAGGACAGGGCCCGGATGGCATCGGAGCTGCGTACTGCCAGTGAAAGCTTCGTTTGTCAGGGGGCCTAAGGAATCCGAAGATCTCCAGAAGACTCCTATAAAATCCACACACACATATGTATATATATATATTATATGTATATACACATACATACAAATGATATTATATATAAATACATAATGTATCTATATAATATACGTAGAATCTCCAAAGCGAAACAATCAAAAAATACTTTGACCAAGATGAAACACTTTATATGAAACAAAACAAATGTTAAGAAGCCGATGGTCCGATGGCAGGTCGCTTAACGACGGTGACGGAAGTTTCGATTCGACTTTTGGATCTTCTTCCTCTGCACAGTCATTTCGGAGCTCTTCCTGGAGATGAAAAGGTGGGACCCGGTGGGACCCGGTGGGACCTGATAAAACGACTTGGGAAGTGACCGAAGTGACCGTGGATTGGAGGATATTGGAGGAGTGGAGTGTTCGTAGTCTTCATTCTCAAAGTATATGGGCACAGCCGGCATAGCTCTTCAGATGGACGCAGGTTGACAATTAGCAATTTCTGCATATTTCTGGTATCAAGTCCCTAAAATTAAAAATGGCATTGGGAGGCTGTCTTTGCTGTCTCTAGGGGAGTGCTGCCCCCAGGCATCATCCCAGCTTTTTAGATAGTCCAGACATTTCAATTTTGACTTTGAAGGTGTGCTCTGGCTTTGTGTTTGCTTTTCAGTCTAAAGCGAGTCAGGGAATCAGATGGAATAAGAAGAGCAGTAGAAGAGAAGTAAGAGGAGAGGACAGTTTGACAAGTTTGAGTCAGTCTGACTCTCCGGTAAAGACTCTTGACTTGCCAGGTAGAGCCCCCCCGGATGTCCATCAAACGACGGATGCGGCGGCTGAACGCGGAAGAGGAAAAACCATCAGAGCCCGTTCCAAAGGCAGCAGCAAAGGGCAAAGCTGCAGCAAAGCCTCCAGCAGAAGAAGAAAAGGACACCAAAGACACTGGGCTCCCAGAGCGTCAGTGGCAAGGCATTCCAAAGTATGAACTGCGCGCCTTGTTCTTTGGTGACTCGTGGCCAGAAGATCCCATGCTTGCTGAAAGTGACATCGACGAAAAGAAAAAAGAGCTCACCGAAACATTGAAGTCCTTTAGATCGCGTGAAGCTCAGAGACAGCCTCGGTACGCCTCGGTTCAAAAGACTTGTTCGACTCATTTGACACAGTTTGACAGTTGATCATGCTTTCAATCTTTATCAGATAGTTTATCCAGATTTATGCAGAATTGATAGTGCCACGGTGTTTTCCATAGTGTACCCACTGTTGGTTCCTGCTGAGGCCGGTACACCGTAGGATCATCAAAGGCGCAAAGTCAAAACCCATCTTTAGCAAAGTCTGTTTTTCCCCACATCTTTGTGTGGGGTTCTTGTTTTTGATTCTGTATCCCGCCTCGCCTCCTCCTCCCGCTCCGCCTCCCGCTACACACAACTTTGTCACACCACTCTTTGTCACACACCATCTTTCACACACAACTTTGTCACACACCATCTTTCACACACTTGCTCAGAACAATCATTGCGAATTCTGATGTGGAATGCATCTTACGTGCAAAAACACTCCAATTATACCTGACAGGAATGGGTCGATGACAAGACCTAAGAAAGTATCGAAAAGGAACCATCGCCATAGTCAATGCTAGAAGCAATAAGGTGGAAGCTGACGCTTCCCTTCAATTGTCAAATGAGAAACGTAGATTGCGACAACAGTGCAGTAAAACGAGAATCCCTTCAACTGATCGGCTTGCCGGTTCTGGCTTAGCTGGTTGCCATTGACGAAATTGAAAATTGGTGCAGGTACGCAGATTGGCGCCCCAATCTGTATCAACAGATCAAATGGGCGTCTTCGTTGGTAGCGGTCCCAAATGATCTGCCGCTACCGCCTGCTTGAAATACAACATCGAAATGAAGCTACAGTAGTTGAAATAAAACATCAGCATGAATAGAAGACAAGAACGAAAGTGGCGAACGACAACAACAGGTAGAAGTTTTACATCTATTCAGATGTTCCACACACACACAACTTTGTCACACACCATCTTTCACAACTTTGTCACACACTCTCTTTCACACACAACCACACATAATCTCACAACTTTGTCACACGCAACTTGGTCAGACCCCTCTTTGTCACCCACAACTTTGTCACCCACAACTTTGTCACCCACAACTTTGTCACACACCATCTTTCACACACAACTTTGTCACACACTATATTTCACACAACTTTGTCACACCCCTCTTTGTCACACACCATCTTTCACACACACACAACTTTGTCACACACACACAACTTGGTCAGACCCCTCTTTATCACCCACGACTTTGTCACCCACAACTTTGCCACACACCATCTTTCACACACAACTTTGTCACACACTATCTTTCACACACAACCACACATAATATCACAACTTTGTCACACGCAACTTGGTCAGACCCCTCTTTGTCACCCACAACTTTGTCACCCACAACTTTGTCACCCACAACTTTGTCACACACCATCTTTCACACACAACTTTGTCACACACTATATTTCACACAACTTTGTCACACCCCTCTTTGTCACACACCATCTTTCACACACACACAACTTTGTCACACACACAACTTGGTCAGACCCCTCTTTATCACCCACAACTTTGTCACCCACAACTTTGCCACACACCATCTTTCACACACAACTTTGCCACACACCATCTTTCACACACAACCACACATAATCTCACAACTTTGTCACACGCAACTTGGTCAGACCCCTCTTTGTCACCCACAACTTTGTCACCCACAACTTTGTCACCCACAACTTTGTCACACACCATCTTTCACACACAACTTTGTCACACACTATATTTCACACAACTTTGTCACACCCCTCTTTGTCACACACCATCTTTCACACACAACTTTGTCACACACACACAACTTGGTCAGACCCCTCTTTATCACCCACAACTTTGTCACCCACAACTTTGCCACACACCATCTTTCACACACAACTTTGCCACACACCATCTTTCACACACAACCACACATAATCTCACAACTTTGTCACACGCAACTTGGTCAGACCCCTCTTTGTCACCCACAGCTTTGTCACCCACAACTTTGCCACACACCATCTTTCACACACAACTTTGCCACACACCATCTTTCACACACAACCACACATAATCTCACAACTTTGTCACACGCAACTTGGTCAGACCCCTCTTTGTCACCCACAACTTTGTCACCCACAACTTTGCCACACACCATCTTTCACCCACAACTTTGCCACACACCATCTTTCACACACAACTACTTCACGACATCCACCTTCGTTTTGCGAGGCAGGCGTGGCACTCACCGCGCTGGGCTGGCTCCGGTGGCGCGCGTGGGCGCCGCTTGGGCGCCGCTTGGGCCTGGTGACGCCGCGGCACTTTGCATGGCAGGCGTGGCGCTTGGCCACGTCCACCTTCACTTTGCGTGGCAGGCGTGGCACTTCACGACGCATTATCTTGAAGAACCTGCATACGGAACTCTGGCGCATGAATCTTCCTTTGGAACTCATACATCAATGCACCACTGGAGATGATGGCCAGCAATGCACCACTGGAGATGCTGGCACACTTCATCCCACCAATTTCTCGATCGTGACCCAACGTGGGAAGAAATCGCGTGCGCCGCAGGTGACGTTGGCGCTGCAAAAAAAAACAAGCGTATATTTGTGCCGTATGTGCGCGCCAACGAGCTCGTCGTTGAAGGTTTTCCATCACAGCTGTCTTTGAGCCCCATTACCCCTGTGTGATTGCCAGGGGCCCATGACTTGTCCGGTGTCCCAAAAAACGTGGCTTTGATACTTCAAAATCATTCCGAACACATAGGTCAATGTGCGCCCATTGCATCTGGTATGCAACGGTCGGAAAGCTGAACCATCTGTATTGTTTTCGATTAGAACACGCATGAAACAGTGTGACGTGGTGTCTTTGCATTGTGTTTTCTGAACCTGATCTGCCTTTGCATCGCGCCCAGGTTCCCCTTCCATCTTCTCCATGGGCGGAAGACAAGCAGGGTTTTCACTGATGGGCAGTGCACCTATTCCTCGACTGTGTGCAGCTGGTTGTCAGCTTGATGTGTCATATGATGCTCTCCGATCTTGCTGCAGTAGCCGCATAGCTGCGGCCCAACGTGGAAAGAAGCACTTGCGTCGTTTAATTTTGGTCGCGATGCATGTGTGTGTGCTTCTGGGCCATGCAGGGCGACCTATGGTCATCTGTCGCCCCGTGGAAGCACTTGCATCTTTTAGTTGCGCGCCACTGTACACAATCTTTCACACACATAATTGTGTCAGACACATCTTTCACACACAACTTTATCACACACACAACTCTTCACATACAATTTGTTTAACTTCTCGATCCTCCACCACCTCCTTTGTCTTTCCTTCCTTCCCCGTCCCGCTACAACTTTTGTTTCTCATAATTGGAAGAAGTTGACTTGTGGGGTTATCCGGTCCTTTAATTTTTGTTTCCATAGAAACGTCCCTATCAAAATCTTTTGATATGCTTGAATCGGTCACAGTTGCTCAACGCTCTCTAGGTTTGAGCCTCTCGGTCAAGCGGGTGTCCGATGCTTGGGTCATAGCACTCCGTCAGGGCGGCTTGAGTGCTACGAAAAGTACAAGCAGAGCTTCACAGCGGAAGTCCAACGCAGAAGTGCTGAGATGTCTGTCCGAGAGGCAAAAGAGGAGGCCAGAGACAATTTGCTAACAGACTTGTGTTGGGTGGAAGTGCACTGGACAGAAACATTCCTGGTTTAGATATTATGTTTAGATACAAGAAATCTTTGACCCTTTGCGATACCTTGAGGCTGGAGAGAGGAATTGGCAGTCCATGATTCGCCAACTGAGTGGAGAATAAGCACAATGTAATCGAACGCGACAGGGTCATTGCTGTTTCTTTGCAAAAACCGCAGATCCCAGCAAATGGAACTTTATATAATTTATGAATTTATGCGAATCCTGAAATAACGCTAACAGTTGGCACCTTTGAGTAACACCTCCAGTTTCACTTCACAGCGAACGTGGCTGTGTCACATCAGATGCACGGAGTGGTCTCAGCCTCTAAGGGCACCAGACCGTCTCACATGTCCAGATTTCATCCGCTGGTCAAACATTGTGAAGGTCCTGAGTCCTCAGTGATTCCATCATATTGCATCAGGAGTCCTTGAATATCAACAAAGCATCTTTGAACATCTTTGAACGCAGTGAATGTCATTGAAAGGAACCCTGAAAGACTTTCGGCTTTGTTGAAGCAAGACAATGAGTGTTGACGTCAGGACTTAAATTTTGCATCCGAGTCTTGACGCTTTGACGACTTGGACAAGCGTAGGAACAGATTTGCAATTTCCATATTTCCAGAAAGAGTACATCACAGCACGAGGGTTCCTGTTTCATTCACATTGTACCTTCGTGGCACCTTGCTGCTTTGCAATTAATCCTCAGCGTTACTGTCTCCGTTGCTACATAACCACATGACCTATTAGAATCTTAGAGGAAACTCCCGGAGCACCCCATCTTTGCTTCTCGGGAATCAACAGAAGTAATTTTACCGATTTTACCTCAGATAACTCAGTTCCGCCATGGCTCCATGGATACGACCCTTCTTCTTGCTGGTGGTCGCGAATGCTATGGAGTACCATCCACCGCGCTACCAAATTGTAGATGCCAAGGTCCGGGGGACAGTGTGAGCAGAAAATAACAAGTGGTGCCAACAATTTTTCATGTGCCAAACGGTCCTAAACACTTTTCAGCAATCAGTTTGAGCTTCTTCAGCTTTTCTGAGCTTTGGCATGCTTTGGCAATGTTGGCGTGAATGTTGTCGGCTTTTGCTGTTTTTGGTGTCCTAACAACAGGATCCTTACTGATTTGTCATTGACATGTTTACCAACACCTTTTCAGCTCGTCCTACCCCAGTTGCCGCAAAGCAATGCAGCATCAACAGGGATTTGGCAGATTCAAGTTTAACAAAAATTGAGAGATAAATAAGAATCCTGCAGTTGTGCACAAGTGCAGCCTAACTTGAGTTCGGATAGGGTAAGTCCGGGTAAGTCGAAACCAAGTAGCAACGTAGCAACCGAGTTCTTTCGAGTGTACGCTCCGAACCCCTCGAAAGTGGAGACTCGAGGCGGACATCCGAGACCTGGACGTTGGAGACATAGATGACATGGAGGCTTGAATGGCTTGAACGGCTTGAACCCAATATGGAAAGGATATGGAAAGGATATGGAAAGGATATGGAAAGAATATGGAAAGGATATGGAAAGGATATGGAAAGGATATGGAAAGGATGTAAGTGTTTAAAAATTTGACAAGTCTTGATTGAACGTGTTTACATAATTTTACAATAAAAACCTAACAAATCATACTTTGTTTCTTCGCCGCTGGGATTTGCAATGTTTAAATTGCCAGTCTAGCGTTCTTTATCTTGTTTCTTCTGTACAGACCGACGTTCCTGCACCTTTCTTGGATCACGTGAAGAAGACGCGGAGTAAGAAGAAGCAACCCAAGCTTGACTTCAATTCGAAGGACTGTTTGGCTCTGAGACAAGCTGGAATTGTCGTACTGTGTAATCGTAGCTTTGAGGAAAAAGAAGATTAAAAGATATTAAAAGATCAATAGTTTTATGACTTTTATGATTTGCCTGAATTCAGCGTTTGGTGTCCTTGTGCTTCCACCTACTATGTCGCAGGAGTTTCAAGCTGACCCAATGTCCTTCATGGGCGGCTCTGGGTCTGGGGTCACTATGGCCTTCGTGAACCTGGATATCAAGTGGGTCCGCTCCTAAGCTTTGCGATGAGATGCGATGAGCATTTGGAGAGTCTTGGATCATCTTGGATCATCTTGGATCATCGATCACTGATCACTGATCCTTCAGGCCGAAGAGCATGGAAAACATGGTACTACAACCCTATCAAGAAGCTGGACGAGCCTTCTAGAAAATGGAGGCCGCCGAAAACATCAGACCATGAAACTATTGGTAAAACTTTGTAAGACTTGGTAAAAGGAATGTAAAAGGGGTAGATTGCGAAGCATTTGACGGAAGATCTTAACTGCAAGAGAAAGTGTAGTGCCCTCTCCATTCTATGCCGTTCTCTGCATTCGGCATGACATCGCATCCTGCATCATGTCGCTATGGCATGCCAAGCCTGAAACAGGAGTCAAGGTGCAAGTCTATGACACCGACCCTGGAAGTATCCTCATCGTGTGCGCCCATTCGATTCGTTGTTGACACTTCAATGGAATCGATTTTTGCGTGCGACTGTACTGGCCTTGAACCCAGCCGCGCCAGGAACCAGGATCCCATGAACAATCTCAAAATCAGGGAGTTTGTCCTTGCGCAGCCACACGTGGACTATTATGTTCTTTAGCTGCAACGTAACTGCCAGCCTGCTTGAATATAGCAACCCCCAAATAGATAGAAGAGATGGAAACCTGAAAAATACAAGGAACAATCCTGGAAACACTTTTCTACTGGTATCTTTTTGGGGGTTCTATTTGATATATAATGTACAATATATATGATGACAAGTGTACCTATTTATGTATATATGTATTCTGTATATATATATATAATACAAATATTAATATTTATTTATATATGCATTATAGTATTTGTTCATGTTCGCATCAATCAATTTGCGGGCTGTGGAGACCTGTGAAGGCCTTGCAACATGATTGTTGTTTTGTTGCTTCTTTCATGTTTGATTTTGCCAGACATGAAAGCTTTTGTGGTACTGTTTGCTTTGCCTTTCAGTGCCTTTCAGTCTCAGATCAGAAGAGGCGCTCGAGATCTGAGGAACTCAGTCAACGTCGACATTATCCCAGCGGCCGCACAGCTCCGTCACTTTGTCGAAGTGACCAAAGTTACCAAAGATTGAAGCTCCGAAATCACTTTGTCAACGCTTTTCTCTGAGCTCCTTGAGCTTCTTAGGCTCGTGTCTGACGAGGAAAGGAAGCAAAGATTAGTTGGAGCCTCAAAAGACATCCTTTCACTCCTAGCTCTTGAAAGGTCTCTCTTCCTGGATTCATAACATTGAAGTCCAGCCGTGATCGGAAGCACTCCAGGCTAGAATCCCAGGAAGGCTTGGGGTCAAGGAAGAACCTGTTCGAAAGGCCGCAGAGTCCAAAAGCCCAAAGACAGGACCTCTCCGAAAACAGAACGAGGAATTTACAGGAAGACAGCGTTTGAGAGGTCCATGAACTTCGAAGACGATATATCTCGACAAAAAGTGAAATTCATGTCCTAAAATATCCGGAAGAAATTTGTTTTTCAGCTTGGAGGAAAGGGTGCCAAGTCTGAGTGAAAGCAGGCCATAACTGGTCACATTTTACTCGTGCCACCCAGAGGCACTGTGGCAGGAATGGCACTCTTTTGCAGAACTGCCTGCGATGGACGTGTAATTCCAGCAATGTTAATGTTTCAGGCTAAAATTGCCTTTTCGTAGAAACTTTGACTGAACAGGGTTCAGAAAAAAGACGGCCGAATGGATGACAAGAGTTTTGAGTGCAAGCCGGTCTTGAGACATTGATGTTTCCATACCTTTGCAAGTTTGTGGAGTTACATTTGGAAAAGCTTTCCCATCTTTTCCTTTGCATTTGGCTCATAGCTTGGAGAGTAGTGCAGGTTTCAAGTTTTCTGACATCGGGCTGACTCTTTTTGGAGGATGGGGGACACCCGTGCCTTGCAGGTGGCAAAAACAAACTGAGTGTTTTTTGAAACCAGAAACGCTCTTGACATGTGTGCAGAACAACTGTAGACGAATCACATGTTTAGACTTTAGACATTATGTGCTGATATGTGCTGTATGATCTGCAAGAGTGTAGACAGACATGATGGACCTATAGACCTATAGACCCTATAGACCTAGATTTGACAATATTTGACATGATTTGACACCTTGACATGACGATTTGTTGACGATTTGTTGGGGGATGTTGTGAGGCTCGGGTGGAAGAGTTGGAGACGCGCGTGCGAGAGCTCGAGGCGGAGCAAGAGCTCCAGGAGCTCCGCGCAATCGTCGAAGCACAGGAGGCGACAAAACGATCAAACCAAAACATTACAGAAAACATTAAAAAAAACCTCATATATATATAGAACACATATTTTACTTGATATGTTCAAGTAGCAATACCAAACTCCAACAAGCAAACTTGTTCAGCTGTATTATTGCAGTTCACCTTTCAAACAAACATCAAAGCTCTATTAAGAAGGAACCTGGACTTGAGGCAGCCCTCACAGAACAGTGCCGCATCATCGAGAGCCAGAGCAAGGTCCTAAGTCTTGCTGAGGACAAATTCCGACGAAAGCCAACAGCAATCTTCAAAATACACTTTGCTGGCAAGAATGTGATTCCAGTGTCTTGCAAAGGTGCCTTGATAGAAGACTTGAACGAACACCTGAGCGCAGGCTTGCCTTCTGTCTGGGACTCAATGACTGTGCTGACGTGCACGGAGTTCGCTCTGCTGTGGAAGTGGTACATTCCAATGCATCGCATGTATCTGAAGTACAATGCGGTGAACTATGCAGAATTGATCAGAATTGCACGATGACGCAGAGTTACACAATGTAATGCAATGCAGTACGATGCAGTGGCAATGCGGTGGCAATGCAGCAGTGCAGGCAACGCATCCTGAGAAGGATGAAAAGAGCGAGAAGCCAAGCGAAAAGCCCAGCGAGAAGCCGAGTGGACGCGAGGATGACCGCGACGAGCGTGGCCAACCACCGCTGCCGCCGCCAGCGAGGAGAAGTCGTGGTAGCTCGGGGTCAGAGAGTGGCGCCACACAAGGCGCAATGCCAAGACATACGACCTTCAAAGACTTTCGACATCTTTCGACTTTCAATGCAAAGACTCGCTTAGACTCACTTGAGTGTTAGCACAGTGTCACGTTGTGATGTATCAGTGTACAATTTCACTTGTTCTTGGATGTTCTTGGATGTTCTTGGATGTTCTTGGCGTTTATTGACCTTATCGGATACGTTTGCGGAGGCCCAGCTCCCAAGAAACGAACTGCCAATTCGACCAGCTCTGGCTATGGCAGGGTCTCCACAGGTTCCGCTGGAAGCATGAGCGCTCCAGGTCTAAGAAGTGGAAAGCTCGAGGTTCGAAAAGAAAAAAGCGAAAAAAGTGAAAGGACACCGGGAGATCGGAGACAAAAGTTTGAAACGAAACAAAACAAATCATACTACTGTATTGCAAGTCAATTCGTTCATTGTGAAGAAACCCATGATGATCCATGTTCCGACCTGGTTTTCCAAGGTTTTACCCAGACAGATTGCATGGCAGTGCACCTGAAATGCCAGGAATGAGAAACGGTTGGGCTGCAGCAGCGCTAGCAGCGGTGGTTTGGGCATCAAAGGCCCTTCGCCGCGCATGACACCTCGAAGTGCGAGTGCATCGGATGCCCGAAGAGCGCATGGTGGAAATGGGGCAGCCATGGCTGTGGGGGTTCCACCATCGCTCCCATTACTTCGACAAGAAGCTTAGCTTTCTGCAGCTTTGCATAACTTTGAATACACGTTCACAGTAATTCTTGGGCTGCCAATGTGAACCAGCCATTTCTCAGTACTTAGCTCCCCGTAGCAGCTGTAGCAGCTGTAGAGTTTGCGCATTATTTCGTGTAGTGCAAATGGCCTGCAAGAAACTGCGTAGGTTTGAAGGCGCCTAAGACTGCGCTGAAATGCATGCCGCTGTGGCGATTTGTACATGTAAATGCATGGCCTGTCAATCCAGAAGGCAGGAGATATGGTAAGCATTTCATAGTGCAGGGCAGAAGCAACCTGCAATTTCCCATGTGTGTTTCCTCTTAATTTTATGTCTGTTTCACACTTGCTCTCGCACCTGTGATTCAGGGTTAGAGAAGTAAAGAGGCGGTGGTTTTACATTTGCTTCCCTTGTTGAAAGATTCAACGCATTTTTTTAGATTCTGAAAGTGTTGGATTGTTAGATTGACATATATATATAGCTGTGATTTGTTCGTTGATTACAAATGAACTGCTCGTGTTTTGTCGGATCAAGGAGATGTCCTCAACTAGGGAGACTAGTAGGGCCGTGCCAAATGGGCCAAAACGGCCAAATTGGTCACCAGGCAAGCCTGGTGCCTATGGAGCTACGAAGAACCGATGTGACAATTCCGTCGACAATGCTGCAACAGCGACCACAGCGACCACAGCGACCTGGGAACGGGGAATGCAGCAAGTACTCGCCCGTTTCTGGGCAAGGCGATCTGGTCGGGGCTGGATATCGCCCATACCGAACCTGGCACAGCTCCTGTCGCTGTTGTTTTGTTTCACTCAAGTTGCAGCGACTCCTTTGGTGGTCTCTTTGAGATTTCAGACAGGGACGCGATCAACTGACACAGTCGATGCGAATGCCTCTGTTGGAAATGTGCGCCTCGAGTCTGAGGTGCTGGTTCTGGCTCTGTGGGGATTGGATTAAAAAGTAAGTGAAAGATGATGAACATAGGATGAGAATGGATAAGATATGCGAAGATATGCGAAGGAGTACTGATCAATTTGGATATGATTTCAAAGTCCTCGTTTCAGAAAGAAACTGTCTGTTTTCAAAACAGCCTTTCCTGCGTCCGCTCCTATGGCATGTAGGGGTCAACTCAGCATCATATTTGGGGCTGATAAACATCACAGAGTTGGAAGGTTCATCCTTCAGAACCGATTATATTCAGCAGTGGATGTTGAACAACTACATATTTGGTGAATACTTTGCATCGTGTAACTAACTTTTCGTAGCAATACATAGTGTTGGATCAATCTCCTATGGTCACCCATTTCTGGTAAATTTGGGGATGGTTTATTATTGGGTTTATCACGTTAGACTTTTTGCACAGGTACAATGACATGCTTGCAACCAAAATGGATGCCCATGTGCTTTACGACTCGACTCCACCACTCTTGTTGAGTACTGAACCTGTTCACAATGCGGTGGGAGTTTGCAGCTCAGTTTGATTTGCAAAACCTAGCCAGACAACCGGCCCTTTGACACAGAAGAAAGGTGTTGGAGGAACAGATTGCAAGGATTTACTTTTGGAAGTTTGAAGGAGAAGTGAGTGGTTCTGGGGGAAGCGGTGGTGAAGGGAAACCCAGAGAAACTTGCCAAGTCTTGTCTGACAAATCCTATGCTGGGCCTACTTGCCACCTTCCTCCTTAGCGCACGCACACAGACGCACAGATATGCGCATGTCTTTTCAGACGTTTTTCCCAATGCAACAAGCACTCTACCAGTATAGCTTCTTCAATGTCTTCAATCTTCTTCATGTTTCTTCCAAAGTTTCCGTCGTTTCTGATCTCAACTCTCAACAAGATCAACGACTTGTCACGTGTCAAAACGACTTGTCACGTGTCATGCCTTGTGCTTTCGCCGCTTTCGCCGTGCCATGCGCTCAGCCTGCTCAGCCTGCTTCGCTTCACGGCCTCAGCTCTGGATCTTGGCACGTCGTGCCGGCCAGTGCCATTGAAGATATCGCTGCGCAGAATTTGGTGCAACTCAAGCCCATACAGCCCATACATCATATGTGGCGTATATCATGTATACATAATATATCATAATATACACATTATACACATCTTATGCCTATATATATATAAATAAACACGTATACATATACACAGGCATATGCGATGAATCAACAAAACGTGGCAAACACACACAGACGTACACACGCAGACACTTCCCAAAAATTTGCAAACTTTGCAAACTTTCCTGGATTCAAGATTCAAGATTCAAGATTCTGGGGGAAACTTCTTGAATCCAGGCCTTGTAGTAAACAACATTTTTATAATATATTAACGGTATATCAAATGGAATATTAACGATTCTTAAATGGTAAACTAAGTATAGATGGTACGTTAAAGGTTAATTCAAGACAAATTAAATGAGGTAGAGAGGTATCCTAAAGGTGTATTGAAGATGTTTTCATGGCCAATCAAATGGTATATTTAAGGTCAATTAAATGGTATATTTATGTATATTTAAGGTAGATTAACTGGTATAGTGAAGTTTTATGCATTGAAGGTATATTTAAAGTATACCAAAGCCAACTAAATTGTGTATTAAAAGTAGCTTCATCGTTCCAATGGAATGCTACAGGAATATCGAATGGTATATTACAGTTTTTTTTTAAAGATGGTATTTAAAAGGGGATATTGAAGGTATGCCAAAGGTTTGCTAGAGTTTATTAAAGATATGTTTATGGTCAACAAACTGGTATTTTAAAGTATATGGAATCTATAATGAAAGTATATTCATTGTATATTAAAAATTGCTGACCAAGATATTATTCTTACTCTGTTGCATCAAAAACACAGACATGTCCAAAATGTTAGAATCTGGTGTTTTGAAAGAAATACTGTATGATTGAAGGAAGGCTTAATATTAGTTTGAAAGGAAGACTGCACTTCTTCAGAAAGAAAGCACTGCATGTTTAGAGGAATGCTCTATATTTTGTAGGGGTACTGTTTCTTGAACGAAATCATACTTTGTTTGGAAGGAAAATTGCAGTTTATGAATGAAGGTGCCTTTTTTTCAAGCATGGAAAGGAACGCTGCAATTTAAAACAGATTGCTTCCTTCAAGAAATGTTGTGCTTTCTGACCTGAGTATGTGCTCATCTTTTTTGAAAGTAATAGTGTGCTTACTTTGTTTTTGCAAAAGGTTCCCAAGAAATACTACCTCTTTGACATCAACAAAAAGCTAAAAATGGTAGATCTTTGGGGGGGTAGCATATATACATATATACGGTACACACATACATTTTTATAAGTGTATTATGTATGCACTTCATGATATTGAACTGATTGGAATCATTCGAACATTTTTGACACGCTCCTGACTAGAGTTTGAAGCGATTTGATTTAGCTTTGATATCTGAGTCTGCGAGGCAACTCCTTCACAGGGATTCCAGATGGATCGTTTAATTTGCAAGTGTGATGTCAGTGTTCGGGGCCCAGTTTTCCAATGCTTCAATCGCTTCCGAGCTTGTCGTGCAGATCATTTGCATATCTTGAAAGTTTTGATTCAGATTCCTAAGGAATGATAATATGGATGTGGCGACGCAGGATTTGCAATTTAGTTTTTTGTTCCTGCCATAAATGTCGAGCGATTAAAGAATAAGAACGGTTTAGTTTATGACTTGGCTGAGAGGACCTGAACACATGGATCGACAAGAACATGCAGACCTGCTCAATGCGAAGAGCAGTCGGGAACAAGATCAGCACTTCAATCGCTTGCAAACCTAAATTATGCATTTGCCAGAAGTGACTGCTATCGGTGATGTGGGGTATGCACATGGCTCGACATGGCTATCTCAGAAGGAGGACTAACCTCAGGCACAACAGTTCACAAAAAGTCAACGCTAAAGTCATTCTACCACGTCATGAAAGCCCGGTGCTTTGTTAACATTACCGCGTTGGGGCACGAAAGAAGCCAAGAAGCGTGGCTTCTTCGTGCCTTTGCGTGCGAAAGAGCTAAAGCTGCTCTGCAATACATCGCGAACAAAAAGATACAGAAACACTGAAGTTACAGGGTGGATTGCGCCGTGATGTCATCTTCCAAAACAACTCGACATGAGAGTGTTCATACGTGGCCATATGGGCTCAGGAAGAATGTTGCCCACTTAGTGCGGAGGTAAAACCTCAATTAAGCCAAGCCCGTTCCAGCCAGTCAAGGCTCAGGCTGCAGCTTGGAAGCGCAGCAGATGGGAATGCAGGGACAAGTGCAGCCGCAAATGCAGCCACACATGCAGCTGCAAATGCATCCACAAATGCACCCGCAAATGCACCCGCAAATGCACCCGCAGATGCAGCTGCAGATGCAGCCGCAGATGCAGCCGCAGATGCAGCCGCAGATGCAGATGCATATGGCCAGCCATATGCAGGTTCCACACGCGGTTCCTATGCAGAGTCAAATGAGCGAAGAAGCCCTGCGAGAAGCAGTGCTTCTAGAGACACTAGCCCGGCTTTTGAGAGAAAAAATGGGAACCACAGGGAATTCGGCAAGAGCTGTTTCCTCCACGGTTCCCCCCTGGCGAAGAACGCAAGCAGAATCAACAATGCCTCAAGCTCCAGAGACAAACAGGGAAGCAGACAAAGAAAGAGAAGCAGAACCAGAACGAGAAGAGAAGGTAGAAGCTCCATTGGAGAAATTTATCAGAGTCTTTGGTCTAGATGAACTAGCTGCCAAGTGCCTTTTGAAGCTACAAGATGATGAAGCTGCTTTTGTCATTGAGTCAGGACCTTACCCAATGTCATTTCGTCACTGTTGCATTTTCTAAGAGGGTCTTGATTGCTCTTTAGATCCAACGTGTCTGTACTGGGCTGGGAGCCTTTCGGAAAGCTCCAGAGCCGTTTTGAGTCGGGCATGCTGCGCTTTTGAACTTACTTCGAACCCATGGTGTATGGTCACACGCATGTCGCATGAGCTTCGAACAAGTTGTGGCTTTGCAATCTTCTTGTCTCTTCTTCTTGCCTTCATGCCAGAGCAGAGTTCCGCTCTTTGCTTCTGCGATCAAGCTTCCAGTGCATTGCCAATCTTGTTTGCCTTGTAGACATTCCATAGATATCCATAGACCATTCTTATCTCAAGAGTAACAGCCCTCAAATTTATGCTACTTCTAAATCGCTTCATTGTAATTATAAGAAATATTAATTGTGAAATCGTCTAAATGTGTTGTCAGTTGTGCAGGTTTGTGTAACTTTGTGCAACATTTATTGTGTTTGAAAACGGACCAGTGATGACGCTGTGGACTCGTGGACTAAGTCTGGACCAATTGTGGACTCCTGGAGCATACCGAAGCGATGCGCCGCTGCAGGTCTTGCCAGCATCGATTGAAGTATGCGAAGAACCCATCTGCTGTGGTCATGATTGCCATCAGAGGAGTTGCTGCAAAAGTCGGGCGTAGATATTATGGTACTCGTGAAACAGCAGAAGGCGATGAAACACAAGCCGTTGGAGAACTCAAAATGTCACTTGCCAGAACTGTTGCCAGAACTAGTCATGATACTGGCAAGACGGCAAGACATGCCGAGACAAGGCTCCCGGTTCTTTGGATGTGTGCAAGACACGTTTGTACTCTTTGCTGCCACGAGGATTGGAGGCTCTCCGGATCATGACTTGGGTGATGCGGAAGTTGTTTGGTGCTTACTAGACATTTC
This sequence comes from Cladocopium goreaui, assembly GCA_947184155.2. Lineage (NCBI taxonomy): Eukaryota > Dinophyceae > Suessiales > Symbiodiniaceae > Cladocopium > Cladocopium goreaui. The sequence continues at coordinate 61,771 of CAMXCT020002731.1, read as the reverse complement.
TGAACTTGCATTTATATATTTTATATGCATATGCATTTTATATGCATTTTATATGCCTTCATTTCATTCATTTCATTCAGTTGATTCATTTTATTCATTCAGATGCAGCATCGAGCCTTGCATGTGAAAACTCTTCCCTTATCCTGTTCCTGGATGAGCCAAGGCCCAAACCGATCCATACTTGTCTATGTTAGAGGACGAAGAGGAAGGTGAAGAAGAGGAGGATATCGTGGTGGATCAAGAGGCCCATAGACAGCATAGTCAGCATGAATTCTTGATATATTCCTGATTTGACATGATTTGACGGTATACGGTATACTCAGTATAATTCAGTATACTCATGTCTCGATAGGTGGATGCTTCAAACAGTGCAGGCAAGGTGGGCGTACGGAGTGTACGGTGTCCGGAAAAGACTGTAGCGCGACAGTCGTCCCATGTCGGCCCAAGGATGCCGAGGGTAGCGTCACGCCAGGTGCAGCGCCCGCACTGAAGCGGCCAAGAATAGAGCCGGAGCAAGCGCCGCTAGAACTGCCCAAGGAGCGCTCAGCCGAGGTTCCACCCCGAACAAACATGAACAAACCACATCAGACATCATAAGACCGTTTTGCTGATCTTTAAATCTTCTTAATTTGATACAATCTATTCAGAATTCGGTGTTATTGTTTTAAATGGTAATGTGCTCACATACTTTGACAATCTTTGACATAATTGCTGTTGCTGCGGAATCGCTTCTGATTCATCGTGTTTGAGCCTTCAACTTCTGTTCAATTCATTTTTAGAGTTGGTCACGCTTTCCCCTTTTCGCTGCAGGTGCCGCTTGCAGACGCCGCGCAGGAGATGCGAATGTTTTAAATGTTTTAAATGTTTTAACAGGTTTTAACAGGTTTTAACATGTTTTAACATGTTTTACCATGTTTTAACCAGAAAGTATGTGGGGTATGGCCGACTGTAGTGACGCAGAACGAATCAGTTCCGTTGCAATGGAAGAGCCAAGAGCTCCTTGGCACATCTTGGCACATCTTGGCACATCTTGGCACATCTTGGTACACATCTTGGCACACATCTTGGCACACATCTTGGCACACATCTTGGCACACATCTTGGCACATCTTGGAAGCAGGACAGAGAAGAAGACGATCAGGATACCTTGTTCTTCGTCGATACTGGAGGAGTCCCATGCCAAGATAGGCTATGGGTAGGCAGTCCATAGACTTTGCATATCTTTGTATATTTTTGTATGACTTCTCTGTCCCGAGATGGTCGCTTCAGTCTGGTGTCGGTTCCAACGAGGCTTGATGTAGACCTTACCAACAGTGAGCAATCCTGAAACCTGATTGCATCTGATTGCTTGGGTGGTTTGAATTGCAGTTCTCAGGCAGAGTTAGCCTGGGCATTGCTTTATGTATTGTTATTCACAGCTCTGCACTCACAGATGGAGCAGGGCTTCCACTTTTGCATCAAAGTATGCAGAAGCAAAATCGGAAAACACACATCACTGTTTGGGATGCAAAGCGATCATTCTGACCTACACATTTTGAGGAGTGACGCAGCTTATGTTCGCATATTTTCACTGAAACACTCTGAAGAACATGTTTTTCTGTCATATTGGCTTCAGCTCCAAATGTAGATTTTCAAATGACACTCCAGGGGAAGAATGGCAATCACCCTTTTGTTGCAGATCTCTTGTTGTGAGCTTTAATGATGGTCGCATGTTCACGGGGAAACCAAAGCAGCTTTTGCTTTAACGGCTACAAAGATCCACAAAGGCTCTTGGATTAATTGCGATGAAAGCAATCGGTACATTTCCAGCATTTCTTTGTCAGAGCCATGGGCTGCTCACGAAGACGTTTGGGCTGTGCTGCTTCACTTAGAGCTGATGTTTCTGCATCACGTTTCAGTGGAGGGCTGAGATGTGCAACTTCGAAGTGGCCGTGACACGTTTTGCCATGTCTTGTCACGTATCTTGTCACATGTTTCGTCATGAGTCATTGTGTTGTCATGTTGATTCATTTTGGTTCATTTTGCCTGTCGAGATCTCAATTGAGACGAGGTGAAGATTGCCCGAGAGCACGTTCCCTTGGTCCTGCTTTGCGCGACCCTTTTTCTTCAACTGCAACAATTGAGCGCGCGAAAGAGACAAGAGCAGTCCAAATACGCAACCGCACTGATCATCACTTTGATTGTGCTTGCTACGTTTGCGGAAATCCAGTGCGGCAAACGAAACTATTCCTTGCAGCATCGATGGATGGGTCCCTCGTGCCAAGCTGTTCACTTCCAGCAGAGGTAAGATCGCCAGAGCTGGAAAACCAAGGAAATGTTGGCAATGCCCCAACTGAGAGAGATCCGCGGGACAAAGTTTCCAAGTTGGATTCCGGGAACATACAACAAAGCTTGCACAGTGCAGTGGGCAATTTCTTGAGTCTCTTGGGGATACCGCAATATGCAGACCAGTTCATGGATCTTGGATTGGAGAATCTCGTCACCCTTAGCAGGCTGGGTCGTGACTCATTCGAGAGCTTTGAGCTAGTGTGAGAGGGTGTGAGGGTTTAGACAAGTTTCTTATATTCTTGGCATTTCTTGACCCTGTGGCAACTGTGCAGGCTATCCGATGAAGGGTTGGTGAAGGAGACGGAAAAGATTTCGTTCCTCCCAGGTTCAAGTTGGGAGTCGAGTGTCGAGCCCATGTTCAGCTCGAGTCATTGGAAAGCGGGGATTCCACTGAATAGATCTGAATAGGATTGAATAGGTCCGTTAGCAGTGAGGTTGAATTTCCAGCTGACTTTTGGCAGCCAAAGTTGGAAAGGTCATCGAGCAAGACTGCTCCGCGGAGTGCTTGTTCTCCGTGAAGCCTCCCTCATTCGCGTGAGGGAGCAGGTCGATAGTGTTTTGGGATGCTTTTTGTGGCAGAGAAAGGAGCCTCCAAGACAGCCGATCATCTCATTCTGGCAGAAACCAGTTTGTGTGCAATATACTCAGATCTGGCATGGTTTCGTGATGTTTGGTGATGTTTGGTGTGGTGTTCTGATGTGCGAAAGAAAAGTGAACCCTCAAGTTCAAAAAGTTGCTCACTTAAGTTTGTGCCGTTTCCAGCTCATAATTCAACTTGTTCGGGTTGCCCGCAAGCAAGACAAAAGTGTGGTGCGTATGTATATATAGACCTGTATGATCATAGAATCTATATGAATCTATCTATATAATTCTATATATATATACACCTACACATGCGTGTCTAGCGCTGTCTACGCATCATTGCCCACCCATTTTTCCATCTACCGATTCAAAATGATTCAAACACGTACTGACATCTTGTACCCATCTTGTACCCATCAGCTTCGAAATCGGATTCACGGTCTGATCATCGGAGATTTGTCCTCATTTTTTTGACTCTGTGCCACTCTGTGCTTCGACGAACTCGAAGACTTTTCTGCCAGGCTTCGAAGATACGCGAAAAAGCTCTGCTGGAGCCTTTGAATCGCTCGACAATGACCACCATGCTGAATTAGACGACATTACGTAACTAATTACAATGGATTTCAATGTGAATTTCATAGTATGCCATTGAATTACACTTAACATCACTTAGCTAAGACTTAGCACACTTCTGATTGCAGTCTTCCCTTCTGACGAGCTTCAGGTTGGCATGTCTGGCAGAAAGAAATCAGGACGGAGTGAAAGGGACTTGCCGGGTGAACTGATGCAGCTGCGTCAGCTTCTGCGCTTTTGTTAAAGAAAAGATCAGAAAAGCAACAGCATTGAGAATTTTCAAGCATCTTTGAGCATCTTGAAGCGTTAAGCCTAGGTAAGCGTTGTTTGATGTCTCGGTTCTCTCGTGCTAGCTTTGACTAGGATCTCGCTCAAGAGGTTAGTCAACTTGACTTGAAGCTCAAGACTTTGCAGGCTAGGCCATGGCTAGGCCAGAGTGGAAGCAGGTGATGGCAGGTCATGGAAGGTTTGAAGCATTTGGAAGCAGTTGGTTCACTTTGGTTCAAGTTCCTTGAGCTTCCTTGAGTCCTTTCCAATTCCAAAGGCTCAGAATGTGGATTATGCGCAGCAGCTGAACCATTTTCGCTCCCAAGCAGCGGAGCTGGAAGTTAAAGCAAAGATGCAGGCGTGACCCATGTTCAGCTGAAAAGCCGTGGGCACTTACCACTGCAAAGGAAGGACAAAATAGGACAGAATAGAACACAATAGGACGAATAGGACACATACTTCATTCGATCTTCGTTCTGCGCAGAACAATACCAACATGTTCGCTCCAACCCGGACGTTTGTCCACCACTTGTCTTCATAAGGCAAATCCCCCACCCCCTCTGAACATATTGAACGGGATCTACATACATGTTTACCTACCTAGATATTTGGAAATATGCGACCCTTCCACAATCCTTGAATCGAAAATGTTGATTGTTTTGGCATATTTATCTTATAATATGACACATACTATATCATAATATATCTATGTTTCTATAGAAGATGAATGAAGATGATATGGTAATAATTACTAATATGTTCATATATGGTGTGCTTATTTGTACATACACCATCGGACAAAGCATGCCGATGTGAAACCATGTTATTACTATGCGATATTTTTCCGACATGCATAATATATATATATATAAACCATCATCAGTCAGAGATTTCCTTAAAAGATCATATATGATCATATCAATTTATCATTCCAAGCTCCAAATTGTAGGCCGAACATGTGCGATTCCTGACAGAGAAGCTGGAAGAGTGCGGATCTTGGATTGAAACAGGCCTTTGAATACAGTGGGCCTTAGACGTGGTGCGATTTGTTTTCTGGTTTTTCTGGACTTCAGCAATTGCTTCACTACGACTTCTCAACTCCCAAGGCATCTTACTGGGAGGACGATCCAGTCAGTTGGAGACGATGTGGCAGCAATTTCTCGGCAGTGCATCACAGCAGGTGTCCCAGTCTTCGCAGAAACCTTGGGTTTTGACGGTGCCAAAGCTCGAACAAAGGAAACTTCGAGTGGCCAAAACCAACAGAGCCCGAATCAAATGAACAGTGGCAGTGGCAGCGACAGTCTCACGATTTTGGGCGTCCATCGGGAGTCAGAAAGTTGTGAGAGGGACCAGAGGGACCAGAGGGACCAGGACCAGAGGGACAAAAGTTGTGACTGGCTGAGAGGGACGAAAGATTTCGCAGAAAGATCTGAGACGAAGCCAAGTGCTCTGGGCTCATTTGCCAATTCTTATTTGAGCTTTGGGCTGAACTCTGAGCCTTTGGCACCAGTCGCACCAGTCGCACCAGTTGCACCAGTTGCACCAGTTGCACCAGTTGCACCAGTTGCACCAGTTGCACCAGTTGCACCGGTGCCGCCTGCAGAACCTGTCCCAGATGCCAGTCTCACATTCGAACAGATCGCATGCTCCTGTGCCGGCGTCATACAGAAGATGATGTTTCTTGGCTCAGTTCCTGACAAGATTTGAGCACTTCTGGCATGTTCTGGCAGCTAAGTGTCCGAAAGTCTTCGAACCTCTCTATGTTTCGCTCATGTTATGAAGTTGAATGATGTTGAATGATGTCCTTTGACCAAAGCTCAGTTGCTTCGGATGTACTCCATGATGTTCCGTGAATTCTTCTTGCTGAGGTCATGTGACACTGGTGATTTCAACGATCAGGTTCTGTGGACACCAGGCCACCAAACACAAACGATGCGCTTTGCAAATCTGTGCAATCTGAGCAGGACAATCATGACAGCTTTTTTTTCACTGTTGTTTTGCATCGGCAGATTTTTTACAGGCAGCTTTGACCTTACCGTCAGGCCATGAATCTGGCCTTGGCTCTCCTGGGCGCTTTGAAGTAGCAGAGTTCTTGATGGAGATGAGTCGGAAGGAACCGAAGGAACCATCGGAGCCTTTGAGATCTTTGAGCTTTCCTATAGGGAATCCCTATAGCTTCTTGCCAGTTGCGGTTCAAAGCTCAGCCGACACGCTGGAGAGAGACTGAGACACTGAAGCACGCTGAAACTTCGCAGAACTTTTAGAATGTTATTAAACTGTTAAATACTGTTATTAGATGTTGAATTCCCGCGACCCAGTCCTCAAAAGTTGTTTCGCTTCTTTCTCATTGCTTCCCATGGTAGATCTTTACTCACGCGGCTCTCTCTCTCTCTCTCTATCCCTCTCTCTTGCTCGCACCCTGCCACTTGCGAGCAAAGCTTTTCAGCCTGATCACAGAACTTAAAAACATTCTATATCAGTATATATCATTATATGTCATTACACAATTATATATCATGATATATATATATATATGTATAAAAATAAGATGATATAGAAACTCGGCGGATCAGGCACCGCGGCAGCGCCCCTTGAGGTGTTGTTGGTGATTTATTTGCATCGGATCTGTCGGATCTCGAGTTCCTCGGGTTCCTCCCTGAGTTCATCACAGCCGTCGCGGCCATCACTGCCTGTGACCGAGCGGAATTGGCAGCGCCTTCTGTTCACACTACTGCGACGAGCGGAAAAGGCAGTCTACTGCATAATCCAGCAAAAAAATATGAAAAAATGATGTGTTTATAAATTATATAATATATATTATATATATAGAGATATACTTTTCTGTTTTGAATCTATGTCTCACAAGATCCAATTTGTTCTACATTATCTTGCATTCATGTTCGTTCAAGCCTTTCATGTGTTGAATGCTCTTCAGGAGCACCTTCACTTGACGGAGCCAGAGGAGTGTTCGGATTTGTATTCCAAAAAGGAGATATGTAGTTTTGATCAGGTGGTCCACGACCGCCTGGTTGATTGGAGCGTGTCCAGGAAGGACGCAGTTGCTGCGCTGGACATTCTTGGCTTTTCTCTGCCGGTGGAGGATCTACATTTGTCTTTTCAAAATTGAAACCTATGCCACATGCAAGGTCTGCATGCAGAATAATACATATATATATATGTGTGTACAACGCAGACATGGATGATTATAATTATATGTGATGTAGATTCTGTATCTCATAGTATCGTCATGTATTGTCTAGGTCATATATAGACTTTGTATGGTACCAATTATAGATCGCATACAGCTTGTTTACATCAAGTCATTTTAAGTTGCATCGAGTGACAACGAGGCTCAAAACTGAGCTTCAGTGCACATTGTGTCAAGCCGAATGGTTTGCACACTTTTCACGCGCAATTCGCTGTGAATGTTAACGCTGCCATGCGGTTTGCTGGTATCTCAAAAGAAGCGTTCCTGCCGAGATTCCGATGGGACCGATCCATCCTGGCTTTTGTCCACCTTGTGGCACCTGTGTGGCTGTAGAGAGACCGAACGACACTGTTTCATTGATTGGAAATGATTGAAGTATTGAATTGTAAGATATTGTAAGCTTTGTCACGGTAGGACCTGGTAGGATTTGATACTCGATTGAGTAGGATTTGCAGCTGTGGGCTTGTGAAGGGGTAGGCTGTAGCCGCGGGGCTGGCTTGCGATTGGAGGACGGCCCATGTGTGGTCACTGCTCCCCAATGGAGTTGTCTAACAGCAGCTGCCTTGGAAGCACATCTTGTTTGTTGAGGAAATTTGACACCATTGTATACAACAAATTTGCAAGCTGAGACGATTATATTAAAGTTCGACTTCCTGCGTTGTCCCAATTCGGTGCTTGGATGAGAGTTTTTGTGGTCCGTACTTTTCCTTGAATTTGTCACTTCTTGTGAGGACTAGAAACATGGGAGACACATACGATGCAAAAAGCAATGGAGCTCTACGTTGCGCTAGAGCTCCAGCTCCAGCTCTATTGGCCATTCCATCGCTCCTTCCACCATCACTTGCACATTCTGCACATTCTGCACATTTAAATGCACTGAATGCACTGAATGCATCAAATGCATCATGCTCAATGCTTTCGCTACAAAATCAAAGACTGGGGCCAAACATTGGCCCATCGATGCCATCCATGCCATCGACTTTTCAAGCCTTTCCTTCTTGGGCACCTGGGCCCCCGGCGCTTGCAACTTCGGCACCTCTGCCGCTGTCGCAGGGCTCGCCTGTGTCATTGATTCCCGTCCCTGTTGCAGCTGTTGGCCCAGTCGCCCCAGTCGCTCCCCTCACTACAGTGGCACATCCGTTGCCAGCTGTTGGTCCGTCGCTGATACTTTCTGCCCATTCGGCCCATGCGGCTCACTCTCAGATCTCTCAGTCAATGCCATCAAGCTCACCCGTTGCTTCGCCGATGTCACCCACTGTGACGTCCTTTGGTCTCAGTGCTCCGAAGACAGCACCAGCACCAGGCTTCAGCGCCCCACACGCGCAAAACGAAACTTTTCTGTCAGTTTCGAGATCACCTTTCACATTTGGATGCACAGAGCAGGCTGGTAGCGTTGTAGATTTGTCGGAGCCCAAGTCAAAGCATATTATGAGTGCTGATATGTCGATTGCAGTGTTTTGTGAGCATCAAGTCACAAGATTTTGTTCAAGCTGTGATGCCGTCATCAATTCATTGCAAGTGCTTATCTCATACATGAGTATTGGCTGTATAGCTGCCAATGTTTGGTATGTTTGATGCTGCCAGGTTCGTCCCTATTCAAATTGTTTCAACCGTGATGGAACAGTCTGGCATGTTGTCACATGATGTCATATTATGCACTGATGTTGCTCAATTATTGAGGCGAAGCGAGCGCTTCGCAGTGAATGGATCCAACTTGCCGCTACGAGTCAGAACTGGCCGACGCGCAGGGCCACACTCCAGACGAGTCAGACGGGTGCAACGCACGGTGCAATCCAATTGTGTGCTTTGTCAGCAGACTGTTGCATTCTCTTATTGGAGGAGCTTGCCTTGGGGCTGGAACACTTTGCTTGCAGGATTTTTAACCAAACTACTCATGGAATGTCATGGAATGTGATCTAATTTCTGATTCCTTTGGAATCATCTTGCAATATCACATCTCTGGGAATCCTCAACATTCTGGCCAGACGCTTGGGCAAGGTACACCCGGTGTGGCCAGATGCGTGGAACTTGATTCCAAATCCTTCCATTCGCAGCTTTGATGCAATGGCACAACAAAATGTGTGGTGGTTCCCTTTGTCACTGAAAGAATGAAAGAAGTTTCCTGATGGCTGCCTGGGTTCAGAATGTCCAAGGTCAAAGTGATGTGAGACTGGAGGCCAGCGCCAGACGAGTATTCAAACAGTGCAGGATGTTGACAGCTGAACGACAGCTGAGTGTCAAAGTATGTTGATGCTTGGAGTTTGAGAAGGCCGGGAACCTCGTACCACCTGTGAAGAATACGGAGAAAGACTGGGCCTCAGTGTTGTGAAGCATTTTCATTTAGCAATTTAGCATAATTTAGCAATCTTTATTCTTGTGGTGGATCAGTCATTCAAGTGGTCACTATTGTTCGATTATTTATACAGGCAAAAACAAGTTTTACATACTGCCTTCCTGGTAGATGGCCACATCGTGTGAGGAAACCATACAACATCATACAACAATTACTTGGCACACCTACTTGGCACACCTGCTTGGCGCAGCTGCATCTTGTAAGGTATTGATTTGGCATTGCCGACATCCACACGGACTATTTTCGATGTTCTCACTGGCGTTAGGTCACGCAGAGACCTGCGAAAAACAGGGACTGGGGCTCATCGTGGATTGGATTCTCAGTCTGCTACAGTTTTCATGTTTTCACAGCAGTTCACCAAGTTTCACAAGAGAATACAACAAATTCCTTTTCTGTGTTGGCATTTGCTGGATCCCGTTTATCTGACTATCTTCGTTATGACCGTATAGTATAGATTACCATAGATACGAGTTCTTGTCAAACCAAAGTCAAAGGTCAGTTCTCTGTGCTTTCTTTGAGTATAGTAAATTAAAAGCAAGTTTCATGGGCCTGCTTCAGCCACTGGATCAGCCAAGAGTGCAACATGTATGCCGTCTATAAATCCTTTTCACACCGCCTGAACCTGAGGACCTCCAGCGAGTTGCTCTATCGGGGGCCACCCGGAGAGCCCAACGTTTGGACCGCTTTTTTCGTGCAGCCAGCCGAAATCAAAATAGCATCCGAGGCATCAAGCTGTGAGATGGTGGGAGAGGGTATGCCTTGATTAAAATGATTAAACACTATTATATATTATATAGACTTCTTACTGTAGCATTGGAAACCCCAGCGCCTTGCATTTTTAAGTTTGGAGAAGTTCGCACATTGCAGGCCATTCGTCATGCCATTCGCTCTGGACAGCAACTTGGTTTGGCAAGTCTGCATGTGAATCAGACAAGTCTTTCTTCCAATCATTTGCACGCTACACACAATGCTGATGCTGTGCTTTCGTGTGGTCTCACTGCAATGAATCCTATTTGCATTTGCAGGTACATGGAAACAAGCAAGCATCATGTGGTCTACGGACACTACCGTGGCGTCATCCAGGCAAGACTTTGTGAACATGTCGCATCGGCCCACCCAAGAAAGGGGCAACCAGGCTACGGGCCAGCGTTCAGCCGCACAAGCGGGCAGCTTGTTCGTGGTGTTCTTTCATTTTGCAGGAATGATTCGGAATGATTGTTCTTTGGTCTTACATGTCTTACTTCCCCGGGTTTCGTTCAGCAGGGCCTGTATGATCCGAGTTCAGGTAGGCTGCTTTGTAGCCTGCAATAGCACGTCAGAAGAATGGGGTGGCACTCTGCCCCGAGAGTTGTTGCGCTTCTAGCCGCTATTCTAGCCCTGTTTCCAGCTACCAAGTTCATCAAGCTATTTCACGCCCTGCAAGACAAAGGCTGTCTCAAAATCGCTCAAGGTCGTTCAAAACCAATGTTCCTCAACAGATGAATGATGTGACTTGAAGTTCATAAATTGGAAGCAAACACACCTGCTGGATTTGATCCCAATCAAAAGACATCCAGTAGAGATACAGAACAGAAGTTCCCTGCAGGATTACGGAGGCATTCCTGCAGACCAGGCTGCGCGTGGCCGGGCCTTGTGCCGACGGAGCATTGCTTTGCAGCCAAGGACGGGCATATTCTTGGCAGTTTTTCAAATTTTGTACCGGTTGTATCCGGTTGTACTCTGTGCAGTCACTGGGGTTCTTGATGGTTCTTTTTTTCTGGTGGGATACGCCGTTCGTTTTCTCTTGCTTCTCCTCCTTCCGTTGCTCCATCCACGCCTCTTGTAGCTCTTAAACTTATCGCATCTTATCGCTATCAAGCCCATCTCTCTCAAAGGTATCTCAAGATTGACAGCACTTGTGCTTCTATCAAGAAGTTTTGCTCGTGTTTACTTTGCGAGCCTGTGCAGCCATTTTGGGTGTAGCAGGCGCAGAGTTTAGTGCTTCTCCAGTCTAGAGATGTCTAGAGGGGTCTTATCAACTTGTCACTGCATTTTAAAGCTGCGTCTCGCGGATGTGTCTTAACATGTCTTAACATGTCTTAATGGCAATATGCACTAGGTGTTTTCCCTAAAGTAGCATATAAGATATGTAGAGACGGCATAGCATGTCAACATGTCATGCGTGACTGCAGCCCATATTGTGGACAACCGTCCATCCCCAAGTGAAAAGGTGCGTGGCTGACCTGCCAGTTGTACCTTGGTAACTAACCTACGTAGTTTTTGAGTCCAATACCGTTGACCACTCTTTCTCTAGCTTTTGCACTTAACCATGTCACCTTTCCAATTCAATTTTCTGCTCTGTCCCATGCCTCAACATGTTGATCATGTCGCCCAACCACACAGATTACTTCTTTCATCGTTCATCTACCTATCCCCTAATCCTATTTTTGCTGTACATGATAAAGGAAGATTTGACATGTGGGGTTATCTGATCGTTTCATTAAAAGCATACTGATGGGTCACAGATCCTGAGTGAACCCCCCGTGCGTCTGACAACTCCGATGACCTCAGATGTACAATCCTATCAATCCTAAGGAACACAGGAACCCAAAGACACAGAAATCATAAGATTTACTGGAAGTTTCGGGCCGCTGTGCGGACACACATCGCAGGTTTCAGGAGAAACTCGAACAGACAATGTCTTCAATCCTTAAACCAGGCAAGCGGCTCGCTGTCCACGGCTCAGAGCACGGGCAATGAGAGTCGATGACAATCAACCAGACACATCCAGACACTAAGTTGGGAAAAACAACGGAAAACAACAAAGTTGGCAACAAGACGCATGGAAATGCACGAGTTGCATTCCAACTCTTGGTTGGTCCCATTGATTTTGTCGCTTCTACGTGCGTGCCTTGCAGGTTCACATTCGTAGGAGTGACAAAGTCGTTGAAGCAGCGGCAAATTTCGAGTTGTCCGACGATAGCCTCCTCAAGCGCATTATTTCTCAGTCAGCTGGCCTACTGGAGCAAACGGCAGTTACAAAATCCCTACGAATCTCTTATAGTAGCAGGTGTGGGTGGAGTCAAGATGGGCCGAGCAAGATAGGAACGGAGGGGGGGAAAAACTTCAAACCCTTTTCAGAGCCTGCGGAACCCGCGTATTCTTTTTTGAGATTTTTGGAGCATCCTCAGAGGCCCATGAACTCCCTGGGCCTCTCTGGCCATGAGGTGCGTTGCGTGGAAGATGGATGGTGTGTTCCTTTGCAGTGACGACGCTTCTTTGAAGACCCGCCTGACAAACTCTTTGGAACGATATGGTGAGAAACTCAACATTGCATTTCACAGTCGCGCATTAAGAAAGGGAATGAACAAACAGCTTCCTTCCGTCCCGTATCTTAACACCGGTTGTTCCGACAATGGCTTCGTTGGACATGAAGCCATGTTTGTGTATGTTGCTGTTGCTTGTTCATGTTGGTCATGTCTCAGTGTGCTCCAGCAGAGTCTAGCAGAGTTTAGCGGCCTAGCCGTTCAGAGTCTAGAGATGTTGAGTTGTCTTGGGGTGTAGCACCTTCTCGTTCTTGAGGCCTGTTAGTCTCTACCTACGATGCGACTTTGCCAGCAGAAGCTTCCCAGGCCTGGCTTGGCAACCACAGCAGGATGACAAGACACGGCAGATTTCATGCAGTGGGGGAAGCGGTGACATGCAATGACTCATTTTTTGGCACGTTTCACAACACCGTCGGTGGTCTTGCGATGTCTTGCGGCAATGTTTGATCTTGTTTCATGTTCTTCCCATGATTGTCGTGTTGCAAGAGCATCATGTTGCCGGGTAGAATGAAACCAAACGCCTGCGCGCTCTGGAGGTACCTTCTCGGTGGGCCTTCGCCGATAGTTTACGGAGGGCTAATTTTTTGGAATTTGTTTTTTCCGTTTTGAACATTTTTTCTGGGATTTCTGTTTCCCTGCTTCTTTGCTTCTCTGCTTCTCCGCTTTTCTGCTTTTCCCTGCTTTTCTGCTTCTCCAGCTTCTCTGCTTTCTGCTTTTCCCTGCTTCTTTGCTTACCTGCTTTTCCCTGCTTCTTTGCTTACCTGCTTTTCTGCTTCTCTGCTTACCTGCCTTTCTGCTTCTCTGCTTCTCCCTCTTTTTGTTGTTTCTCATACTGCAGATAGTCCTGAAAAAACATATAATATAAAAAAACCTTAAATCAACCATAAATAAACCCCAAAGCAACACTAAAGCAACTCTAAGTGAACCTCAAACACTCCGTGAATTCTACGCTGCTGCTTAGGACCTATTCAGGATTGGTTTAAGGTGTGTTCAGCGTTGGTTTACGTCTGTTTAGGTCTGGTTTAAGATCTAGTTAGGGCTGACGTAAGGCTTATATAGGATTAGTTTCAAGTTTCAAGTGTTTCAAATTTATGGATTTTTCAACCCTCGCTGTGTTTTGTGAACATCGCTACTTTGAAAATGGCCGCGAAATGCCATGAGGACGGGGTCCAAAACACACCCCATCATTTTCAAAACTTTATTTTTTGAGAAGAATTGCTTTTAGCGTCAATTTTTCAGTTCCGTGGCCAACAGTTGAAGCAAGTCCTTGTCGACATTGTTCTTTCTCCATACATACTGATATGCTTGGCTGAACAACTGTGGGTTGGGCAGATCGATGCGTGTCTTCACACGGCCACAAATGAAGCCTTTGCACCATGTCCACAGCTTATCAATTTGCTGCATTCCAGCAACTCTACTCTGTCCTCGCTTCTTCTTTCCTCGCATTTTGCGAACCATAAGCAAACATATCAACTCATGTACCACGAAAAGTGCACAGCGTATCAACACGTATGTCACTTCATGTACATGAACCATAAGCAAACATATCAACTCATGTACCACGAAAAGTGCACAGCGTATCAACACGTATGTCACTTCATGTACATGAACCATAAGCAAACATATCAACTCATGTACCACGAAAAGTTATCAACACGTATGTCACTTCATGTACATGAACCATAAGCAAACATATCAACTCATGTACCACGAAAAGTGCACAGCGTATCAACACGTATGTCACTTCATGTACATGAACCATAAGCAAACATATCAACTCATGTACCACGAAAAGTGCACAACTTATCAACACGTACAGTATGTCACTTCATGTACATGAACCATAAGCAAACATATCAACTCATGTACCACGAAAAGTGCACAGCGTATCACTTCATGTACATGAACCATAAGCAAACATATCAACTCATGTACCACGAAAAGTGCACAGCGTATCAACACGTATGTCACTTCATGTACATGAACCATAAGCAAACATATCAACTCATGTACCACGAAAAGTGCACAGCGTATCAACACGTATGTCACTTCATGTACATGAACCATAAGCAAACATATCAACTCATGTACCACGAAAAGTGCACAGCGTATCAACACGTATGTCACTTCATGTACATGAACCATAAGCAAACATATCAACTCATGTACCACGAAAAGTGCACAGCGTATCAACACGTATGTCACTTCATGTACATGAACCATAAGCAAACATATCAACTCATGTACCACGAAAAGTGCACAGCGTATCAACACGCATGTCACTTCATGTACATGAACCAAAAGGAAACATATCAACTCATGTACCACGAAAAGTGCACAGCGTATCAACACGCATGTCACTTCATGTACATGAACCATAAACAAACATATCAACTCATGTACCACGCATATCAACACGCATGTCACTTCATGCACATGAACCATAAGCAAACATATCAACTCATGTACCACGAAAAAGTGCACAGCGTATCAACACGCATGTCACTTCATGTACATGAACCATAAGCAAACATATCAACTCATGTACCACGAAAAGTGCACAGCGTATCAACACGTATGTCACTTCATGTACATGAACCATAAGCAAACATATCAACTCATGTACCACGAAAAAGTGCACAGCGTATCAGCACGTATGTCACTTCATGTACATGAACCATAAACAAACATATCAACTCATGTACCACGAAAAGTGCACAGCGTATCAACACGTATGTCACTCCATGTACATGAACCATAAGCAAACATATCAACTCATGTACCACGAAAAGTGCACAGCGTATCAACACGCATGTCACT
This sequence comes from Cladocopium goreaui, assembly GCA_947184155.2. NCBI lineage: Eukaryota > Dinophyceae > Suessiales > Symbiodiniaceae > Cladocopium > Cladocopium goreaui. The sequence goes on along the minus strand of CAMXCT020002731.1, from coordinate 46,335 downwards.
TCATGTACATGAACCATAAGCAAACATATCAACTCATGTACCACGAAAAAGTGCACAGCGTATCAACACGCATGTCACTTCATGTACATGAACCAAAAGGAAACATATCAACTCATGTACCACGAAAAGTGCACAGCGTATCAACACGCATGTCACTTCATGCACATGAACCATAAGCAAACATATCAACTCATGTACCACGAAAAGTGCACAGCGTATCAACACGTATGTCACTTCATGTACATGAACCATAAGCAAACATATCAACTCATGTACCACGAAAAGTGCACAGCGTATCAACACGCATGTCACTTCATGTACATGAACCATAAGCAAACATATCAACTCATGTACCACGAAAAAGTGCACAGCGTATCAACACGCATGTCACTTCATGTACATGAACCAAAAGGAAACATATCAACTCATGTACCACGAAAAGTGCACAGCGTATCAACACGCATGTCACTTCTTGCACATGAACCATAAGCAAACATATCAACTCATGTACCACGAAAAGTGCACAGCGTATCAACACGTATGTCACTTCATGTACATGAACCATAAGCAAACATATCAACTCATGTACCACGAAAAGTGCACAGCGTATCAACACGTATGTCACTTCATGTACATGAACCATAAGCAAACATATCAACTCATGTACCACGAAAAGTGCACAGCGTATCAACACGCATGTCACTTCAATGGAGATGAACCATACCATCAAGAACGTTGTCACACCTCCCCCACCACCTTCCCGAACCCCCCCAACCAACACCCAGCATATCAACACCTATGTCACTTCAATGAAGATGAACCATCAAGATTATACTATCAAGAACGTTATCACAGCCCCTCCACCTCCCCACCCCCCCGAAACCCCCCAACCAATTGAGCGTATCAACACCTATGTCACTTCATGAAGAAGAACCATAGAGGACCTGGTCGAACATCTCCATGTCACAAGAACCACATGAACCACATCTTCATGTAACACTACATGATTGTAGTAGATGCATGTACAAAGTATCAAAATGTGCAAATTATCAGGGGCCCCGAGTCCCCGTGTAACCAACAACAAACACCAAAGGAAATTAGAAGATTACGCGGGTATGCCCCGTGGTTATGAAATTCAGGTGGAGAAAGCCAGGCCAAAGCCACGCAAAAGCGCTCTTTAAACAGCAACTGCCGCTAAAGGATTGCGCTTGTGCAGTCATGGCAGCTACAGGCATACAGCATACACTCAATTCGTGCATTTCTTGAGCGCCTTCATGGGGACAGTTGCAGAGCCTTGTTGGTTTGAAAGCTTTCTCACGGAAGCAAAACCATACTGAATATGTTTGAACATCATATCTTGGCTGGTTTTGAAACCAACCCATCTCAGCTGCCCTGAGAAAAGACTTTTTGCATGTTTCTGCCCATCTAGAATGCATCCCTGGCAAGTCTTTGAAGGGCCAAGTAGGACTCTGATTGCGGACAGGACAATATGTTTGCCGTTGCTGTCAGCCTAGTTGAGGCAGTTCACTTTGACAAGAGCTTGGATTCTTACAAGAAAGCAGAGGACCGAAGTCACTAGTATCAGGATTCCCCCTGGCAATTTCCACACTAGAAATGGATGACTTGTGCATAGTCTAAGCGAGATCCGTAATGTATTGGAATTTCAAAATTGGAGTCAGGTTAGTCATTTTATTGTTAAGGGGTTGGTCTGAGCATTTTATTGGCCGGGGAGATCCTGATGATTTTTAACATATTAAAATCCCATTCTAGTTTTATTGCAAAAAACTGAGTGTTTGGAGCATTTTATTGCCGAATGGAACCAGTGCTTTTCCAGGATCTCTTTATATCGATTTTATTGGGCATGTCATTTTAGATCAGCGAGAGACCTCTCTTGGCACGAACTGCTGACTTGGAAAGCGGCCATGCTACAAAAGGATCCCCCTTACTATTTCCACTACTAAAAGGGTGAACACGTGCTGGGTACCATCCCACTTTGGGGATGTAAATTGACTTCCAAAAAAAAGTCGTGCCTAGGATTTTGTAGTCAGCCATCATGCGCTGATTCTTGTAGCGGCTTTTTACTTTTCTAACTTAGCTCTTGAAAATCGGAACGGCATTAAAAATTTTGTAGTGATTTATGTTGGGATGCTTTGGGTCATACAGAAAACCCTATAGCCTTCTTTTGCCGGTCATGCTGGGTTGGCACATTGATTTATGGCTCGGACCCTCAGACTCAGACCATTTTTGGCTCTTGACCCCACCGTATTTTGTTGCTATAGAATGCTATAAAAGAAGAAACACACTAAATGTTTGGGCACCTTCACTCTAAAATCCGCCCGCACCGAAGGTGCTGGGGCGTGATCGTCCGGATGGCACTCGTAAAAGGTTACAGGTTTACCTGGGGGGGGGGGGCCATTATTCGGCCAAAACCTCCTGTTTTTGATAGGTCGTGACGCTCGCCTTCAAAAAACACTGTAAAAAACAGTACGGAAGACACCTGTTCGTGAACGCGCCCGTCCAAAATCGGCAAGCGAAAAGTGTAAAAACCCCGTGTTTTTCAACTTTTTGACCTCAATTTTTTGGTTTGCAACATCTTTTTTTGCGGTTCCGCAGGTGGCCTGGCCCGGAGGCGGATTTTTGAGTTTTTGGACCCGTTTTCGGACTGATTTTCGTCGTTTTGTGATAGCAGAAACACTGGTTTTTACAGTGTTTTTCTGTTTTCTGCATGCTTGACGGCTAGCTTCAAAACTTCCAAAAACCTCGTAAATTACGCTGTTTTATGTTACGGTGTGAATGAAAACATCGTAAATACCAGTGTTTTTTGACGTTGGTTAAAAAAACACTGTAAATTACAGTGTTTTTGGCCACCTGACCCTCAAAAACCATGGTATTTGCAGTGGTTTCTGCTTCTCACCGCGCAAAAACACTGTAAATAACAGCAATTTCGCCGTTTTTTCATGTTTTTCGCTATTTTTTGAACTGCGTTGGTCCGCTATACATGGCTATCAAATTCTTCGCGTTTTTTTTTCCGACAATCAGTACTTTCGGATGTTTTTGGTCTCAATGGCCGACATCATTGGCAGTTACGAGCGGTCGCGAAGGTGTGAGAACAACATCGTTCAAACCGTGGCGGCCGCACAGGGGTTCTTGTCGCGGAGCGACGGCAATAGAAGAGAACAATGGCAGTAGAAGAGAACAATGGCTGACATCATTAACAGTGTGGACCGTTCACTCGATATGTACATATATGATCTTTATATATATAGATATATCTCTGCTGTGTGAGCCCAACGATGCGGTGCGGGCGGTTGCCGTCGCGAAGCGACGTGAATACCTCTATCTAAAAAGAATGTCCTGACCCCTTTTTAAAGAGGCGTTTCTGAGGGTCTTCGAATTTGGATGAACTTGGATGCCAATTCGGCGTGAATTTGCTGGAAACGCATTTTATAGCAGAACCAGTTCTCATTGTTTTTGTGCATTTTAAAGCCTGAGGCCCTATGCACAAAAGCTAGACAGCTCTAAAACTGCTGCACATTATCACATACTGAATTGGCACCCCGATTCAAGAGATGGTTTATCATTCTAATCATTCTAATCATTCTAATGCTTCTAATCATTCTAATGCTTCTAATCATTCTAATGCTTCTAATCATTCTAGTGCTTCTAATCATTCTAGTCCAATCATTCTATTCTAATCGTTCTAATCGTCATCATCGTCGTCCTCGTCGTCCTCATCGTCGTCGTCGTCGCCGCCGCCGTCATCATCATCATCATCATCATCATCATCAGGGTTGATCCAGACAGATCCAGACAACATCTCACGAAAGCTAGCTTGCTAGCTGGAGCTGGATTTGCTTTAGCAATGAATTGGGGGCAGACTGGAAGCAGCTGTCATGATTTTTCACGTCGAACTTGTTTTGCCCCCCCCTGTTCGGCTTGATTAGTCATGTCGAACTGACACCCCCCCCTCCCCTCGGGCTCAAACCCCACTGCGCCCATCCCGCCGTGATCACGCCCCACGCACACACCTATATATATATAATATACAAAATGATGTTCACCGTGAGTGTTGTGAATGAAACGCAATGTAATGCAAAACAATTTTGATGTAATGTAATGTAACGTAATCTAATGTAACGGAGGTAATGGAATGTAATGAAATGCAACGGGAAAAGGACCACTCAGTCTTGCACTCCATTTCCTCAAGATGTCTGCATGAAAACATGGCCCGGCCTTGGCGAGGAATGGAAGATGCGCATCTTAAGATTCCCAAACATTTCTTGCTCGATGGATGCACGCACCTAAGTTACCAGATTCTAAGACTGGGTTATATATTTGTATAGTGGATACATATACTATAGAGATTGAAACCGCTAAAGATCTCCCGGCCTAAAGCGCTGGACGGGCGTCTCCTACAGTGATTCACGGAAGTTTCCCATGGAGAAATGAAACATCCCCTGATGGTGATATGGAGATGAATATCTATAGAAAAACTTGCTCTGATACGTACCTAATCGAACGGTTTGGGGACGTATCGATTTCGCTTTGCTCATTTCTAATCGTAATAGATTGGTTTTGTATTAAACACGCGTCACATGTTGAACAATGCCACTACATGTCCGATTTGATCAATCCATCCTCTCAGAGTCTTTCAACATCAGATCGCACATCATTCATCGAAAAGCGGTCAATAGAAAAAAAATGTTTTGATACGTCCCCAAACGAAGGGTTTGAGGACGTATCAATTTTGCTTCGCTCATGGATCGTGATTAAGTGAAGGTTTTTAACATTTTGAACCAACATATGAGGATGTTCATCAAACCTGTTTTTGTTAAAATATACGTTCCAAAACGATTTTTTTTGCAGATATATCACGTTTTGTTCCTTTCGAGACATATCAATTTGTTTTAAGTCGGTAAACCCTGTTAATTCACATGCCAATGGTGAATAGAAAAAAATGCTCTGATACGTCCCCAAAAGAACGCTTTGGGGACGTATCAGTTTTGATTCGTTTATCAAATCGTGAGCAATCATAGACATATTTATATGTAATATGAAATATGTCATTATGTAATATGTCGCGGACAGGAACAAGGATGGAAAGGCCGAAGGAAAGACGTTCAATCAGATGAGCGCAAAGTGGCTCAACCGAAGCGCGTTCGGTTGGGGCACTTTGTATTTGGCAAGTAAAGTATTAGGAGCGTAATGTTAACGCTGGTATGCTAGGATGTCAGGGGGATGGTTGTGGAATGATTATGGTGTATGCGAGCTAGAATAGCATCATACGCTGCTGCTAGCGTGTCAGCAACACCGAATGGTAGTTTATTTCAATTCAAAAGATGACACTCAAAAGGTCGTGCCACATGTTCTCTCAATGCACATCACTCCTTGCCCAACTAACTTTCGTCCCCTTTCCTTTGGCCTCAAGTTCTGATTTTTTTGCAATACTCTTGTCAGGATGTGGTGATAGAAACTTTCCTGATGGCAAAAGGCTGTCATGGACTGCTCTCAACGTGCGTCCTTGCCATGACTGTCAGTCTCCTTAGATCTTTCTTCTGCCTTCTGATGCGATGATCATTTTGTTTCGAAAATGACACTTGCCATTTGATGTCATTTTACTGTGTCGATGCATTTTCGAGAAGTGAAGTTTCCAGGTACTCAAACGTGTCCGCAGCTGTTGTATACCTCAGCCCAGACAGCTTTCAGTGCCTTGAGTCATTCAGTCTATTGGAAGAAACATTAATCATATTATGCTGTTGCACCGAGTTCACAGTAGCCTTGTGATTTTGCATGTATCTAAACATTCCCACTCCTCCCTCGAAGATGTTCTTGTGCATTTCTGTGCAAAGGTACACAACTTTCTGGGATCCTGTGGAAGTGCAGGTGCTCAATGCAACTTGCTGCCCAGTTGAGATTGAAACTGTGTTTGCAAACCCGTTAGCCTGCCATAGCTCGTAAATTGGGTGCTTCATATGCCTCACGCATGTGAAGTTTTGCAACTTGACTTGGATTGTGAACGGACCCAAGTCAGACTTTGAGGATTCTGTAGGTGAAGTCTGATCCTCCTGACATATGTGTAGCCAGCTTTACCTTGCTTGCGCAGGAAGATGTTTCGCCTTGCACTCCAGAGCCCTGAATCCAGGGAAACAATACCATCAAATCCCAGATATAGGACTCAGTACTTTGAAACAATAATTTCATTTCCATTGAAGAGGCGTGGAAGGAAGCACAGAACGCGACAATAAATTATAATTACACAATACTTAGCTTCCAATCTTCGGAGCTACCCCGCATTTTGCCTAGAATTTGCTTGATTCCACTGACACTCGCCAACATGTAAGCTGAGAGTATACCCGCACCCATATTTAGTGTCTTGATCTGTCTTGCGAATTTGGCTGCAGTGTAAGCTGTGGCAATGCATCAGCGTGGCACATTTGGTTTGACAAGGGCCGTTGTTTCAGCATCAAGAAGCCACTCATCATCAGCTGCTTTGGGCCGTTGGAGCCCTTTCTGTACTGACAATTGCTGCCAGTGTTTTTTACGGTTCATGATTGGAGTTAAAGACTGCACTCCTTGCATCCACGTGCCTTGCCATTTTCCAATTTAGCTGGCTTGAAAAGCAGCTGTGGCTTTACTGGACAGCGAACATTCGCAGTCTGCAGGCTTGTTCAACAGCCTGTCCATGTGACCCAATACAAAGTATCAATACCTTGCAAAGGATCCTTTCAGGACCGACAACATTTAAGCATGGCGCTGATATGATGCTCACAAAGTGCGCTCAATGCAACAGGCCAAATATCCACATGTCCAAGCAAACTCCGAGAATACTTGACAGAGTCATTTTAAGACTGTATTATCTGTATTCTTATTTGATCATATTTGAATATCTTTGATCTGTTGCGAGACATGCAGATCATGTCCGAAAGACTTTAAGAAACCGTCCAACCCGCACGCGCGGCCATCAAAAAGGTGCTTCTGAATTGTTCAAAGCACTTTGAGGCAACACCTGCCACGTAGAGATTGGAGCAGTACATGGCATTTTTTTGGACATCTGATTGTCAAAGTTTTACCGCTTCTGCACGTTCTCCATTTTGTAGAAGGCAGCTCAATGCACAGTAGCAAAGATAGCGAGGGAATTTTACATAATTTTACATTTTCACAAGACTCATCAAGACTCATCAAGTCATCAAGACTCACCAAGACTCACCAAGACTCATCCGTTTCAGTTGCCATTCACCGATTCCGAACACGTTCGAAGTTGTGAGCCTCGAAGCTTCAAAGATAGGGATTCGATTGAACTAAAAGCTCCCAACTTTTCAGACAGCAGCTGACCATGACAGCTGTCGAGCGCAATTTGGCTTCGTTGGAACAGGCAGCGGCAATTTTTTCTGTCTTTTTCTCCAGTTTCGCGTTTTTGGGATGTAGCCTTCTTGGGCACTAGGAATCATGCTGTCAACTTAGTTGATGCTTGAATTTTCAACTTGCAACTGGAAACACCATGGCATGTGAATCATGTTTGGTGAATCTTGTTCTGCTTCCGTTTTGCAAGTGGCATTCCTGCAGCTAGATATGAGGGTTCCTTATGGTTCCTTCTTCGACAGGCCCTTTCACTCGAGATTCAGCGGTTTACAGCCAAGCTTTGGAAAGCTGCAGATTGCTCACATAGTATCCTTGTAGACTTATATATGGCCTTCTAGATTGCATTGAGAAGGAAAAACCTCGATTCGGTGCTCTAGTGTTGATGAGGCGGATTGACCTAGAATCCAGGCCAAGATGGTGTTCTGATTTTTTGTCGGAACGTTCGGCATTTTTTGTCGGAACGTTCGGCATTTTTTGTCGGAACGTTCGGCATTGCAACAGAAATGTATGTTAAGTCCTTCCTGATGCAAATAGCCAAGTCGCAACACTAGCCTTCGTGCAGCGTAGTTTGCGTTAAGGCTGACAGATTGCAAACACATCCTTTTCACACCCTTGATGGCTTCTATGCTTTGCTGTTGCAGGATCGCGAACCAAGTGCGGGCCTGAGAATAGTCAGGTTGTGAACTAATTACAAAGTTTGTTTCACGACATGCCTGGCTTTGAAAAACTTTGCTGTTCAAAAACGCAAGGGTGAAGTGGCACAATTGAAGCACTTCACCGTTCAAGACAATCACGACATCACAATCAGGCATACATGGAGAAAGATAATTCGAGTACTTGTCTTGATTCAGACTCTTTGTCTTAATCCAGCAAGACTGCGTAAGTCTTGCGATATACTCTTCCGAGCAGCACAACGCATGTCCATTCTTCAAAACTGGCTATGATCCTTTAAACACGCAAGGTGACCACAGGATCTTTCACACGTGTTCATCTAGGAATCCAATGCCATCTCCAGGCTAATAGCCAGTCCATCAATTTGATTCTGTTTAAAAATATATAGGTTAAACATGGTTAAGCCATATGTTAAACCTGGTTTACCGGTGTTTCCGATTGCAGTGCCAGCGACTTCGCTTTAAACATGTTGGCATAGTTTAGCTTGCAATCCTCAAACCATCAAGATGGGGTCCTGGATGGGCAGTGCGCTTGAAGCACCTTGAAGCACCTTACGTCGACTCCTTCATGTTTTGCTTCCAGGGGCGAGTTTGCGTAGGTCGAAGCTGGGCTTCGCAAAGCAGCACGCTCAGCGACAGGACCTGGGGCCTGCCCAGCAACATACCACCATGAAGTTCAGACATGTTGAGACATGGTTGTGGTAAAATGCAGGGGCTTTTCGACTTTTCGAGGTGACTGTGGTGGCTGTGGTGACATTCTTTTATTTTGTTTAGAGGTTCAGATCTGTTTGGAGATTTGCGTTTTGACAATTTTTGTTGTTGGCTTCTTTCAGCACTCGAGGAGTGGTGGAAGAGCAGCTTGCGACAGCGCAGCGACAGCATGCTGATGAAATCAGGCCAGATAAGACTAGTCAGAGGGCAGTCAGAGAGTCACTGAGAATTGGTGAACCAACTTGTTCTTGAATGTGATTGACATACCCTGTTTTATATATTAATATGCTAATCACAAAGCACTGGTTTCCTCCATTTCTCCCTAGCTCTGCATTTACAGTCAGGGCATTAAGTCGTATCAATTTTGTTGTTTTCAGTCAATTAGGTGGAGTGGAGCTTCCCAGGAAGGTCGCATAGATTTTCGGTGTACCATGCAAAATTGGGTATAGAAATCATTATAAACATCATTGATTTGTTGTGTTTTTCCTGCTTATTCCTTGCGGAACCTGTTGTCATGAATTGTCAAAAAATCGTTGCGCTTCTTTTAGACAGGTAGAAATGATAGAAATGGGTCGGTTTACAGTTTAAGTCTGCTGGCATCCATGGCATAGGTGGCCTCCTCCCCCCATCCCCCACCCCTGAGATGTTCTCTATTGGCAATGCCTTGAAACACAGCTTGTGCATACCACATGCGCAAAGCATACCCCAAAATATACTGCGAACGAAAGCGATTTGAAGTGGTTGCATCGACTTCCCCGCAAAAGAATCATGCTGCCCCAAAAAAGTTGATGTGACTAAAGGCCTTCACTGTAGTTCTTTTCTGGACATTTTGCCAGTTGTTCTTGAGCTGTAGACAGAACCCTATAAGAGAATATGGTGGGGTAGAGTGATTGCTGTAGAATTGAAGCTAGTCTAGGCGCAGGACAAGCCCTTGATGGAATGTGGAGATTTGGGAAATGCTGAGCCCATGCACCCTGTAGTGACCGTAGCACTGTCCGTCGCAAATTTGTGTGCCTTGAGTTTTCCCCCATTAATGCCTAATTGGGAGGCTTGGCAGTATCTCAAGTCAAATCAGTCAAATTATTTTTAGGAATCGAATGGCTTAAAGTCCTTTTGACGCGACCAAACAAATTGCAAGAATGGGTAGAATGTCTGGAGTTCTCCGGGTGAAACGTCAAATGTCGTGTTGATCTTTGTTGCAACCGCTGGAAATGCGGAGGGTGCGGCTGCTTTCACTGGAGCGATCAGTGGGTTCCCTCCAGCACCGGCTCTCGCAAGTTGAGGCCTGACTCGGGAAGGACCAATCAACAGAAACCAACAGAAACCAGCGAAAAGATGACAAAACAATACAACAATATACAGCAATTATATCAAAAGATGTTTCATTGGTTTTCTTTGCGCATGACAATCGAATTTGATGGACCAATGCACTTATGACATGCCCGTAACATGCCCGTGACATGCCCGTGACATGCCGGGCATTTGGATTCGTGCTGCAATGTGCTGTATGCCTTGGAATTTGTTGGCCCGAGAAATTCCGAGATGCATTGCAGGACCGTGAGAAGCCGCAAGGATTGCAAGGATCTGATTGGTTCTTGAAGAATTTTGAAGCATCTTGAAGCCTTATGATCCTTATGTTTTCTTTGTTTTCTTTACGGCCTTAACACTTTTGTTGCCAAAGCAAGAGTCCATTGTTTGAAAGTTGATTTGTCCTTGTTTGTGCTGTGTGAAGATGTGTGAAGCCCTCATTTGCTCCGTCAGGAGATCGCCAGCTTGCGTGGCTCGAGTCAAGAATTGCTGGGTTTCGCCCTTACTGAACATACTGAACTTCGGCTTAGAATGACTGCACGGCGGTCGTCAGCGGTCTGCAGGAACAGAATGCCACATTTTTTCAGTATGTTTCAATATATTTCAAAATGTTTCAAAGAGTGCCATGCAATGCACCGTGAAGTTCAAGGCTGGAACTTCAAAAGCCGCTGGAAATACCCCTGGAGGCCCTCGCACTTTTTACGAAAGCGATATTCAGAAAAAATCAACTTGAGACATCAACATATATAAGAATTATAAGATAACATCAAGATGATGATATCAAGCCCGAAGCTGTAACCCTGAAGTTTCGAACACTTCCTGTTTTCAAACTAAAGTTGAGTCGTTCGTGGGGGTTGGCACATTGTGACTTTTGGCTTCAAAACACTTGAAGCAAAGCTCTCTTCTTGGAGGAGGGCTCGATCCGCCATAGCACAAGCAGGATCTTATGGTTCCCAATTCAATTTTGATTTGACACTGTTGCGATATAGGGCAATAAGTTGAGATATCAATTGGACACATAACCCTGCTATGTGGTGAGATTTGCTTTTCCATCTTGGACCATCTTGGAAGGTCTCAAGGCAGCTTCAGCTGATTCGCAACGAGCTCATTGATGAAGCCGCCGCCAGGTAAAAGAGCTGTGAGCTGTGAGCTGCCAATATTGTTGCATACTGATGGAATTGGGAGACTGTTCCTTCATGAGGCACAACCTTTTGCAACTGATATTACGATCAGAACACAATCGCAGTACGGTGACTGAATCGGAATGATGGTGAAAGTAATTATAGGACTAGGGAGGCTTCTCGCACAGGGAGTTAGCACAGTTTCTCCGCTGACAGGTGGCAAGATGTTGCGCAGCTCATCAGAGCTGAAGTAGGTGCCCAGACGTGTTATCGAACAGGAGTACCGTCAATATCACCGACCGCCAAAGAAGATTGGTGTGTTTGTCTTTGCCTTTGCACCAGCAAATTTGCCCGAATATGCTATTTGAATCCTTGTGACGACAGATTGACAACTCACAAAGCAGGAGTGTTGAAGTGTTGAATGGCGAGGGATGCTGCAGTCCATGTTCGGCTAAGATCTAAGAGCGGGAGAATCTGTTGAATATGTATTGAATATGTATTGAATATGTTCTTAATATGTATTACATGTCTACTCATGTCTGACATGTCCGTGTTGGTGCCACATTTGTGTGTCCAGATGATACACGACAGCGAGTTGATGCTTTAGAGCTCAGACCTCAGCCGCAGTGCTGTTGCATTGCCCCGACAGACGCAAGATATTAGAAAATTTTTACAAGAAATATCAAGACCGAGAGGTCATATAAGACTCAAAGGATCTCAAAGGACATATATATACAAATTATATCAAATTATACTGGATGCATGTTTTATACCACGAGACATCTACCATCAAAAACCTATCCATCTAAATCTGAGTCTGCATCTATCTCCTAACCTGCACAATCCTACATGCCTATCTATCTCTCTGTGTTCCTGTCATGTCTGCCTGTTTGTGCACTGTGAATTATGATATTGTTAATCCTAGGTCGGGTGAACAAATGGAACTTGGTGAAGTGTCCTTGTTTTGCGTTTGGTTGATGTTACGCCAGGATTTTTTTTTGCAGCACTGCATGAGAACGGTTCAAATTAATCCTCCTATCAATCCAGGTAAGACATGGATTTTCTGTTACTGGTACCATGCCAATGATCGGGGTGAAGGGTTCGACTTGTCATATATTTGAGGTAGACGAGCTTCTGAAAACATGGATTTGGGGATAAAGACAGGGATGGAGCTGGTGTAGCTATCCGTCCAGTGTTTCATTGTTACGTTCCTCTTTGATCCTGTTTGACAACAATGTGTACGTGCGCAATCCTGCACAAGCAGCAGATCATGCAACATGTGCAGACGGAGCAGTTGACACACATGTGGTATGAAAATGTATGAAATGAGACGAACTGACATCGCAGGCGCTGGCTGCGAGAAGCTATGGCCCCAGAAGTAGTCCGCCTGCAGCTGGACTGGGCCGCTTTTGCAAGGGACTGTGATGAACAGAGTGCGGTAGTGCAGGGTAGCTTCAAGAGCTGCGTAGTTGAGTCAAGTTGAATCTCTGAATGTTCGTTCTGGTTCTGGTATTTGTGCAATGGATGTCGCAGTTGAAGGATCTTGCATCGGAACGTCGTTGCCGAGAGCAACTGGAGAAGAAGGCAGGGAGACTCTCAGAATGACACATATAGACTAGAAAGAGATTGGAGTGATTGGAGACTAATACCAAGCCCACCGCAGAGCAATTTCGAAAATCCAGCTGTCACCTACTTTACTGCTGTACTGCTTATGAGGGTCTACAAGCTCTATGGTTTTTTTGAAATTCTGCCAGGTGTCTTGAGTCTTGAATTTGATGTAGTTGAAGCATGTTGAAGCCCTGTCCAGGTGGTGAACCCAACTCAAAGATCACCTCGTGTGCCACCCGTGAACAAAGCAACCTGGTCTTTTGAGTCCATCCTTCCTCGAGAGCGAAAGAGTTTGAAGGCGCCAGAGCAAGGATCGCAACCGGTGCAGGTGTCGAAGGAAACGAGTGAAACCCTTCAAAATTTAGATGACTTGGATGGAGCTACTGCTCAGAAAGAATTTCGCACCGAACAGAGCACTGCACTTTCTGATCTTTCTGCAACAGCCAGCGCTTCTTTGGAGCGGGAGAACGAAGGCGATAACCATGACGACCATGTTTTGGTCGGTGCGACACCGAGAAAGTCGTCGATTCCGATAGGTCCTGAGAGAGACAGAGAGAGAGACAGAGGGATCAGAGGGCAGACTGCCCAGAGAGATGGACCTGGTGGGCCTGAGCCGCCTGAGCCGCCTGAGCCGCCTGAGCCGCCTGAGCCGCCTGAGCCGCCTGAGCCTGGTGTCTCCCCTCGAGCCAACCCCGAAGCGACCACTGCCAGACCCCTACAGATGAAATTCTGTTAAATGAAACGTAAATTTAATACACTTCAAACCAATTCACATGAATCTTGCATTCAAGAAATCAGGCTATTTTAATCATCAAGGTACAGTCTGGTTTTTTATCAGCATTCCCCTTTCAGAAATCTATAGAATTTTTGTGAGGCAGCTCGAGAAAACTGCAGTGCGAAATGTTGAAAAGATGCAAGACATTTTTGAGTGGAATTGATTCAGTTGAATTTCAGCTCGTTACGTTGAGGTCAGCGATGAAAGTAAGACAACGGCAGCAAGCGGTCAGGCCAGTGCAGAAAGTGCACAAAGTGCGGCAGAGGCCCGTTCGCCATTCGGAACTGCGTGCTCTTGATGCGCATCCTCCGCCCAACACAATCTTTGGATATCTTTAAATTGACATGCTTTGAATTGCTATGATGTGCTTGATTTGCAAGGTCCCACGAACCCAAAGAGCCATGCTCGGCCGAATGAGACGGTCACTGAAAGACCGTTGATGTTTCTCTTATTCTCTGATGTTTGGAATGTTTGGATGCCCGGCTGAACATGGACATGTGCACCGTCTGCATTCGGCTAGAATCATCCTGTGGTTCGTTTTGTTCCTTTTGTTGATCGTACGGCTTCGGCTGTTGAGATGGTTTGAAAATGTTCGACGCTACGGTATTTTTGCTGGCTTCAATAGAGTTTTGACATGTTTTGACATATTTTGTCCTAGGCAATCGATGTCCAGGGCATCGCAACGTGCTTTGTCCAGGTGACAGCCAGGCTGGAAATGCCAATGAGAGATGTGAAAGCAATGCCACTGATTGTAAAAGAGTAAACAGTACTCGTACTCAGTACAGCAGTCAGGTAGCAACAGACAGGACATGTGGCTGTTTACTTTCTGTGGATCCCCCCTCTCAGGCTAAACTTGTTCCACTATCTACAGTCTATGTATACCTAATTGGATTCCTGACTTGGATTCCAATGTGCATCATATTGTCACTGCATTGGGCATGTGGTTGGCTTCCCTTACCTGCCATTCGGTCGCAAAGCCTTTTTGTGCAGAATTCCATGGATGCTGTTGCGCGATCGCGTTTGTGCTGATGGTTCAAGCTCCCTGCAACACTGCCCTTGTGCCGCTGTGCGCTTTTGCACTTTCTCCTTTGTCGCTTGTCTGCATTTGTTCGTACTTTGTATGCTTTCTGCACTTTGAATCAAGACATTGGCCCGGCACAGAACGGCAAGTCTTCAAATCGGACAGCTGCCAGCTCTAGGTAGCCATGAACGACACTGTGAAGTCTTCTCCTCGGACCAAAGCTGGGACCAGTGTTTCTGTGAGCACAGGAAGCAGCTAGAGCCACAAGAGGCTAGACATGAGACAGTCATGAGTCATGAGACATGTTTGTCTATCCCTGGTTAGACATGCACAGTGTGGCACAGTTGAAAGAATTGGGAGGTTCAGCTCAGACTCCATTGGAATTCTATGGAATGTTGAGGTCCCCTTTCGTCATGATCTTCCACCTCCCAATCATCTCGGACGTCCGCCACCACTGCGAGGCTCCCATCCACCAATGTGTGACATCATGTGACATCTTGCCAGCGTTGCCAGCACCATCCAGCACTGTTTGGACATGTTTGGACCAGGTTTACGGTCGAGGTCAAGGCCACGGCCTCGGTCAAGTTGCTGCTTTCAAGGTGATGCTCGATTCATCTCGATTCTGCTTGATGATTTGCGGAGAGAAGTCGTTCAATCCTTGGTCCATCTTGCCCTTTGTTCATCTTTGTTCCTGAGGTAGCTCAGGTGGTATTGGTGGTGGTTGCGGTCGATAGTCCACGTGCCTTGTCTGCAGCGGAAGTTCTGCTGCGGCCTTTGTTTCTCCCGGATTGGGGCGCAGGTGAATCACTATCAGCACTATGTGCTCATTTGAAGAGGCTCGCTTTCAGCACTCTTCCGACCCTTCCTGAGAGCTGCTCTTGGAGGTCAAGTGGGCTTTGGCGTAGATTATCAGCCCTAAACATCCCCTACATCCCCTAGGCCCTAGGCCCTAGCACCTACTTGTGCATCCTGGCAAATCGTCTGAAATGAAGCACTCATGAGGATCCACGCAAAGTTGACAATTCCGCATGCCAACCAGTGATAGTATGTGACATTATGTGACATTCCTTTCAATCCTGGTCGGTCAGGTACTGAAGAGACCGATTACCCATTCGCAATTACTTGGCAAGAAAGAGAGATGCCAAGCCAGTTCGAAAGCTTCTTGCAAGGAAACTTGCTTTTGAATCTCAGCAGTCTTGGAAGTTGTCACGCGCAGAACAGAAAGTTAAATAATGTTAAATATGTATGATTGATGTATGATGTGTGGGTAAGCTGTGGCAGCCTCCCATGACCTGCCGTGAACGTTTCGACATTGTGAGGAGCACTTCAAGCTGCTCGGGCAGTTGTCTCCACATGCACGCCGTTGCATGCTAGACAGTCTGACAGAAGCACAGCGATGCACGCTCGGGCCACTCAGAAGAAAGAACATTCTGATATATCGACAAGCAAAATTTTAGAGTCAATGGAGGGAAGGTGAGCAAAGGCTGGCAGAGTTCCATCCAAACTTGGATTCAAAGTAAACTTTGAAATTGATTGACATGATTAAGAGATTTGATCGGAGGATGTTGGGGACCGGCTTTTGGGGACCGGCTTGCGTTTGAGCCGAGGGCCCTTGTGTGTTGGGTGCAGGCTGGAACGCTGGATCTTGCGGCGAAAGTCAATGCGTTCATCGAAGGAGTTGGCTGTGACACGTGAAGCCAAAGATTGAACGTGACAACAACATACCAACATGTTTCCACATGTTATCACATTGTGTATCATTGTGTTGTCATGTGTTATCTACACTATCTACATGTGAATCTCTGGGGCATCCCATTGCGCCCAAGCAGTGTAGGACATGGCACGTATGGCGCGACGGAGGGTTCAATCTACAAGCTGGCAGGCCTTGGATGCCTTGGCCCTTTTGAAGCCCCTCAACCAGACACATCATGGACTAGATCCATGAGTCCAACATGCCTTTTCAAATCAAAGGGGCAGCCTTCTCTGTGAAATCTGTGAAGAATTGAATTCCTGTAGGCCCGTGAACCTTGAAGAAAGCAGCAAGACTACAAAGGAAAAGATTTCTCCAAACAAGTTTGTGCACTGATAAACAGCCTTACTTACCGAAAGCAAGACGATAACCCACTCTGAAGTCTTGCAGTTGCTGCCAGATTGTGTGATTGTGATAAACTTGATTTACGTAGTTTGATCCTCTTAGTTTCTTTCAGCTACTTGTCTCCACAACTTCTTTACAGTCTTGAAGCATCTTTGGAATCCCCGTATCTCCAATCCTGTCCCGAAATGCATTTCGCGATGTGAGAGTCATCCGGTGGAGCTGACAGCCAATTGGCTTTGAATTGTTTTGAAATTGCGTTTCACCTGAACCATGCGGAGGCTGCCAAAGGCCCAGGCGCAGCAAATCGAGACAGCAGAATGCAGAGGAAACATATTTGATTTGCATTTGGCCCAAATATACGTGAACTCTTGGCTGATGTCTGGTTTACACATGTGAGGCTTCGGCATTCACAGGCTGGATCAGACAGTGCCACACTGGCAACACTGGCTTGGCATCGCTTGGCAACACTTTGCAGTCTCCGCAAGGCACCGAAGAGCAGGGCGAATAGCATACCGGGCCGGGGCGGGCATCTCAGAACACGCACATTCCAGAGAATGAAGTTAAGACTGCCACGACCGGCAAACAAAGCAAAACAAAGAAAAGTGGCAAGAATGTAAAGAAAATGTGTCAATATGCTGTAGGTCAAGATTTAACATGAAGTTCTTTGTTGACGAGGTGAACATTGGACCACTTCGGCTCCATAGCGTGTATTACGCTGACATGACGAAGGCCAGAGCTGGAGAAACCAATTTTGCAGTTGGGACTGGCAACGCAATACAGGTTCAAAAGCACCATTCAGAAAAGTTGGTCGTGTAGCGTCAAGATATCGGACGATCCGAAACTTTCGCAGCGGAAGGATTTTGAAATTTTTGAATAGACTGGACAATCTGGACAATCTGGACACCTGCACAGCTGTGAGACCGTCCTGACTTTTTGCTGAGCTTGAGCTGAGCGTTGATCGGTGCCATGAGAGGCGCAAAGTGTTCTGGAGGTGCGATGGCCCGATGGCGCAATGATTTGAGTGAACTGTATAGACAAAGAACTCAAAGCAAGCTGAAAATGGCGGAGAGTACCTACGCTTTGCGATCTAATTAGGATGCGAAGACCGAGCAACAAATGGACCTCTCATGTCTTTGGAATGCTGACCTTCCTGTGGCGTAGCGTTGGTGTGTGCGCGGCTTACGCACGGGTGGCTCAGCTACTCCGAGCTTTGCCAAGAGGACTTCACACCCTTCTGGCCCAAGAACGCATTCACACATGGACACAGCGTGCAAGAGCATTCTCAAAACAGAAGGAGGTGCGCCTAAAGCAGCCTGAACACCGGAGCAGCAGCAGTAGTAGCAGTAGTAGCAGCAGCTGCAGCAGCTGCAACAAGATAAATTCACGTTTGGGGCCGAAACGAGCAAAGGCTTAGCTAAGTCCCGTTAATTTGGCAAGGTTTCACAATGATTTCACAATGACAAGTATACTAAGTAAACAGTATACATATAAAATAATATTGAATCCAGAGTTAGTGCAGAGCGCGTC
Organism: Cladocopium goreaui; assembly: GCA_947184155.2. Classification (NCBI taxonomy): domain Eukaryota; class Dinophyceae; order Suessiales; family Symbiodiniaceae; genus Cladocopium; species Cladocopium goreaui. The sequence continues at coordinate 28,139 of CAMXCT020002731.1, read as the reverse complement.
CTGGTGAACGTTCCTGTTCCGATGCTCCGGTGCTCCGCTCCGATGTCCTATTGCAAGTCTGTTCATTTGGATCATACACATTTTGGCACTGCTCTCCTGCAGCTGCAGTTCTGCTCCGATGCTCCGATGCTCCGATGCCCTGTTGCTCAGATTAAATAAGATTAGATCAGATAAGATAAGATTAAATAAGATTGGAGAAGATGAGAGAAGATTAGAACAGATTAGAGAAGAATAGATCAGATATTAGATTAGATCAGATTAGATTAGATCAGATTTGATCAGATTAGATCAGATTAGATTAGATTGCGTCAGATTAGATCAGATAAGATTCAAACAGATAGTAGATAGGATTAGATTAAATTACAGATAAGATTCGATAAGTTTAGATAGGATTAGACACGGCTAGGTGATAGATAAGACTAGATGATAGATTAGATTAGAGAAAAAGTAAGAGTAAATTGATAAGGATAGATAGATAAGATTAGATAGTTGAGATTAGATAGATAAGGTTAAATAGTTAAGATTAAATAGATGATATTAGGTAGATTAGACAAGATAGCTTAGATAAGATCAGATAGATTAGATAGATTCGATAAGATAAAATATATTAGATAGAAAAGGTAAGGTCAGATAAGATAAGGTTGGGCAAGAAAAGATCGATTAGATTAGATAGGTTGGAAATATAAAATAAGATAAGGTTAGATAACCATACAAGGTTAGATAGATAAGACATGATAAGACATGATAAGACATGATAAGACATGATAAGACCATACAAGATAAGATAAGGTGCATTAGTGCATTAGATAAGATCAGATAAGAAAAGACAGATTGGGAAGATTAGATATATTAGATTTGATTAGATCAGATTAGATCAGGGATTAGATTGAAAGTAGATTACAAAAAAAAACTAGACAAGATATTAGGTCAGAGATTAGGATATTAGATATTAGATAAGATATTAGATACAATATTGGATACGCTATTACATACGATATCAGATAATATATTAGTTCTTTTTGATAAGATACTGTATTAGATTAGAGAATGGAAACTATATCGGACAAGCGATAGAGCAGATATTATTTAAGAGATTAGATAAGATATTAGATGCGATATTACATACGACATATTAGATAAGATAGTAGATAAGGTGTTAGATAAGAAAATAGATAAGGTGTTAGATACGATATTAGACACGATATTGCACAAGATGTTAGATAAGAGGCTGACAAGATAATAGCCATTATAGTACTAGATAAGATTATAGATCAGGAAATAGACAAGATAATAGATACAATGATAAGACTAGGTGATAAGATTAGATAAGTTTAGATGAGAGTGGGTGATAGATAAGACTAGATGATGGAAAAGACTAGAGAATGTAATGAAATAGAAGGTAGAAAAGACCACAAATAGAATACGATGAGATGAAACAATTTGAGCATATTTGAACAGGTTGGATGATAGATAAGACTAGATAATAGAGAAGATCAGATAACAGAGAAGATTAGATAATAGATGGGATTAGGTAGATAAACATTAGGTAGATAAGATAAGATAGAAAAGATAAGATAGATAAGAATAATAGATAGAGAGAATAGATGAAGAGAGATTGATAAGATTAGAAAGATAAAATTATATAGTTAGATAAGGTTAGGTAAATTAGATCGATTAGATAGGTTAGATAGGTTCTTATATGTTAGATAAGTTAGAAAGGTTTTGTAGGTTAGGTAGGTTTGGTAGGTTGGAAAGGTTGCAGCGCACCGGCGCGAATCCAACCTACCAACAGCGCAGCGGCGCAGCAGCGGCGCAGCAGCGGCCGGCGCAAATGCAAGCTAAGAACAACGCAACGGCGCAGCAGCGCACTGGCGCACATGATTACACAGCAGAGCAGCGGTGCAAACCAACGCAGAGACGCACAAGCACATGCAGCGGCGCAGCAAGGTACCACAGCAAGCACAGCGTGCACATACCAACTGGAGCGGCGCAGCGGCGCAGCGACGCAAAGCAGGTTAAGGACACACATTGCACCCACGCTGATGAAATCATATTAATACATACGCACTTGCTGGAACCAAACTGGGGCTATGGCGCACCTGAATGGCATGAGGTTGTCCTTGGATGTCCCTGGTGGATACTGTGGCCCTGTCAGGTGATGTTGCGCATTCAGCAAAAGATTCGCCAGGAGTTGGCACACACCAAGCGCTTCGAAGGAGGACTTGGGGGCTGGAAACATGTCTTGGTTCTTACACCGCAGAAGCACAGAGCCATGCACGTCTTGAACATGTTGAAATGGCAGGAGTCTCCAAGTGTGGCAGACTTGAGGCCGACAAGCCGATTCACATGTTTGAAAACCGAAAGCTCGGAGCAATTTGGTGCGCGAGGCGGCTTTTCGATCTGCCCTGCATTCGCTTTCAGATCCGTTGCATTGCACAGCTGAGCGTGACGCTTAGCCTAGCCATATTGACGTCAAATGATGGTGCAGTTTAAAGTTGCATATCCTAGCGCAGAGTGCAGAGCGCAAACATTGCAGATCCGTACGTTACTTCAAACGTGTATATATTGCAACGCCAAAGACGCAACTGTCAGGCGCACCTTTCGATTGTTTTCAGGTTGAGATTCCTCATGCAAATTCCTGCGAAGCGGTGGGCTACTGACCTAGAACTCTGGTAGTTCATGTTTCGTCCTGTTTCAAAAGTTGCATGTGTGACAAATTATGATAATGTGTTTGGACCGCAGCAATTCTGTAAGTGACGCTCGGGTTGACATAGGATGTTTGACAGTGTCTTGACGAATTCCATGAAAGCGTGGATGAGCACTGCTGGAAGCTGCTCAAGCCCGTGCGGCCGTGCGCATACTTCCTGCTGCAATGGTTGCTTTAACGTTTCTGAACACGGCAAGGTCCGAAAGCGGGCGAGCTGTGAAGACATGATAGACATGCAAGCTATACATACGATACATAGCTATACTATGCATTACTATGCTATACTTGTCTCTAGGAATTTCTTTAAATGATATATCGAGCGTACAGAGTCGTGTAGTAGGTGTTGTAAGAGTTTCTTATCAGATCCGTGTCCTTTTCAGGGGACATGAGGATTGGCTCAGGTAGTCTGTCCCTTTTTGCTTCGCCATGGCCCCTTCCCATTTTTTGGCACTTCCCACAGGTACAGTAGGTGTTGTACATGTTGCCAGGTGTGGGAGAGCGGGCTGTTAAAGTTTAATATTATCAGATCCGTTGTATGCGTCCAAGCTTCGTAAGAACATCCTAAGAAGTTTGCATGCAACCTTTGCCGAAACCGCAAAGGGATGCAAAGGGTTTGTCTATGTTTCGATGCCCAAAGAATTTCAAATATGTTGTCAATGCTGGGTCTGTGTTGTTCCTATTTTGCTTTCAGGAGGCTGTCCAATGTCCGAGTCCGGACGCATCAAACTAGACGAGGTGTGTAACGGCTGTTCAGTTTGTGGTGAGAAGCTCGATGTCCTTTTGCCGTTTGCACAGAGCGTATGCCCGAAAGATCCCGAAAGGCAAAGCTGACTCGACGCGATTTATGCAGAAGACTTTCTGGGAGGAACGGGTTTGAACTCGATGCATTGAACCTTACAACGTCTTTTTCTAGGCTTCTGTGACGTTCTGTCCTATCCTCTCCAAAGCCTACCTCTCAGGAGTACCATCGGGCAAGTTCGCGCCCAAGCGCATCGCACGAATCTTGGCATAGGTCTCATGGATGCCATAGATCAATATAGACCAGGTACCAGTAGTACAGCACAAGGCGGTGGCGGAAGTTTCAAAGATAGGAAACCTATAGGAGAGGTTGGTTGTTGTGGCGCATGGATGGCAGAGCGAATCCTCTGATGGACCGAAAGGTGGTTGGAGTTGTGTGTTTTGGAGTGGTTACAATGGTTGAGTGGTCACCTCACCCACAACTGCTGGATGCAGTGTGGTGTAGTGCAGTTGTATCTGTAGCGTAGTGGAGTTGCAGTTGTAGTGTAGTGTAATTAGTGTAGCGCAAGTGTAGTTGCAGTTGCAGTTGTGGTGTGGTGGAATTAGTGTAGTGTAAGCAATGCAATGTAACGTAGTGTGCTGTAGTGTTGTGCACTGCCCTGTATCGTGCATCGCTCCGGGCGCCCATTTCAGGGGGGTGCCGAAAGTGATGCATCTGGGGGTGCCCTAGGTGATGGGTGGGGTGTAGTATGGCGTAGTTTTGTCTAATGTAGTAGTGTAGCGTAGAGGAGTGTAGTTGTAGTTGTAGCTGCAGTTGTAGTTGTAGTTAGTGTAGTGTAGTGTAGTGTCGTGTAGTGTAATTAGTGTAGTGTAGTGTAATGTAGCGTAGTCGCGGTTGCAGTTGTAGTTGTAGCTGTAGTGTAGTGTGGTGTAATTAGTGTAGTGTGGCGTTGTGTAATGTACTGTAGTTGTGGCTGTAGTTGTCGTGTAGTGTAGTGCAGTGCAGTGCAGTGCGGTGCACTGCAAGTAGTGTGGTGTAGTGTAGTTGTAGCTGTAGCTGTAGTTGTAGTTGCAGTGTAATTAGTGTAGTGCACTGTAAGTAGTGTAGCGTAATGTAATTAGTAATTACTGTAGTTTACTGTAGCGTCCTTTATTTGTAGTCGTAGTTGTAGTTGTCTATCTATCTATCTATCTATCTACCTATCTATTCTATCTGTCTGTCTATCTGTCTATCTATCTATCTGTCTGTCTATCTGTCTATCTATCTATCTATCTATCTATCTATCCATCTATCTATCTACCTTTCTATCTTCAAGCTTGAAAACGAAGCAATTCTGCGAGATGTCCTCCATTTTCGAAGATGGCAACATCGAAAACGAAACAAGTCTGCGAGACACCCTTATTTCTTTTACCTTGAGAACATCAAAAATGAATAAATTTTGTGAGACTTCCTCAATTTTCAAAATTGACAACATCAAAAACGAAGCAATTCTGCGAGACGTCCTTCAAAAATGGAAAGTTGAGTGCAGAGCTGACGGCCTCGTGCCAATGTGTTTTCGGATTTTTCCACTCCACCTGTCTAAAGTACTGCGCCTGCCACGAAAAAGTGATCCCAGGTCATACGAAGTGCTGCGCCTGTCACGCAAAATCACCTTCCCAAAACTGAAGATCTGATGCTCCAAAATGCAACCCCTCTCAGGCAATCAGCGCCCGGACCTCCTAACATGTCTGACTCATGTGTCTTGTGTACTGCGCCTGCCACGCGAAATGCATCTTTGCCGACCCTCTTCAAATGCCACATAGCTGCTAAGGCGTTTTTGGAAGTCCTACAAAACCTTCACCTTTTGCTCACTTTTGGCAAGGTGCAGAATCCCTTGTGCCTGCCGCGCAAAACAACGCTTCAACGTCCAAAAATCCGCCCGTGTGGTGTTTTTAGCAGTTCTACTTTCCAATGTGCTTCGCGCCACAACGGCGTGCACTTTTTGAACATCTCAACTTCCAAAAGTGCTCCGAAGCTGGTGTGCTTTGCGCATTTTGATTTGGAAATGTGCTTCGCGCCACAACGCCGTGCGCTTTTTCAACAGCTCAACTTCCAAAAGTGCCCCGAACCCGTCAATTTTTAACACTTTGGACTTCGAAATGTGCTTCGCACCACAACGGCGTGCACTTTTTCGACATCTCAACTTCCAAAAGTGCTCCGACAATGAGATGCTTTGTACTTTTTGACTTCGAAATGTGCCGCGCCACAACGCCGTGCACTTTTTCATCTCTCATCTGGCCAGCTGGCTCCGCACCCGCCGCTTTAGCGAGCCTACTTTTCGACCCTCCGGAGCCACAAATCGTTGGAAAAACAGTGTTTTGCGACCTTTCTACCTTTTCGCACACCTGCATCTTCGTCTGACTCTTTCTCGTCTTTGATCTTCTTTCTTCTTCTCTCCTCTTCTCTGGCTCTTCCCGCCTCTGCTTTTTCATCTGTCCATACTGTCCGAAGTTTGACTTCCAAATTTCCTCCGATGATCAGATAGATGTTTGCTCCGCGGCTTGCTAGCACATGTGGGAGAGGTGGGGGGCAAAGGAAGGCTCTGATATGCTCTGATATTTTGATAAGACAAATCAAGATGAATCAAGTGTCTTTGTGTCCGAGGAATGGTTTTTGGGGCCTCAGCAGTGTGTGGAGGCAAGCTGTCTTGATGGATCCGCTGACATGCCGGTGACCTTGGCTTCTTCTCAAGTGGGAGAATTGAAGACGAATTTGTGTCATTAAGGGTCCCAACAACCGGATTTTTTCTAGTTTTAACCCGCATCCTTATTCATTGTAAAGTTTCAGGAAACGGTCGAAACTCACTGTGAGACCGCCCTTACATCTATTGTAAGAAAACTCGCACTGGGCGGCCAAAAGGTTCACACCCTGGAAGATTTTCGGAATAGAGAAAATGATTTTCCATAGATTCTGAGTTCACCTAAGCCTTGCCTGCTTTGTTTCCAGCGCCCGCCATCCCTCAGCTGCCCTGTTTTAACCAGTCCTTTTGCCATGACCTTCTGACAACCTTGATTTTTTTGTGAGGACGTTTCCCAACACAGTCTCCATGAGTCTCTCATGTTGGGTTTTGTCTTCTTGATCGTTCTCAATGGTCTTTGCCGCTGCGCATCCGTTTTTTGTATGGTGTACCCGCTTTCCTGTATCATCATGTTCAAAGCCAAAACACGTTCATATTGAACTTGAACAACAAATTATGGACATTGGGTATCGTCGGTATCGTGCGATAGTCCCTTTTCAGAGAAAACCAAGTCGCTTGCGCAGATCTTTACTGTGTAGATGCTATCAGTTGCCATTGCGATCTGTCCAGGTATTGCTTCAAGGAACCCTGCAGGAGATTTGCAAATCCAAACCATGGAGAACGCAGGCGCCCGCTCGGGTCTTGGGGCTCTGCCTCCAGCCTTCAGTGATGCTTCAACTCAATCAATCCCGATCGTTGACCCTCTGCATTTGCCATGAGTGTGAGTGACTGGACGCTTCAGGAGCGTAAGGCGTTAAATCTTGGTTGTGGGACAAGTTCACTCGGACTTGAACTGGCTAGGCGAGACTCGGTAGCTTTTGCCTTGAGAGCTTGTGTTCGTCTTGTGTCCATGACATACTTGCAGGGAGCCTCTTTGTGTGGCAGCAGAGCTTCACGTGGTGAATGTGGATTTCAGTCCTATTGCCATAGAGGCCTTGACGTTGCCATGTTTTGAATTGGTTTCTGTTTTTTGATGTTAAGTGCGATGCTAAAGGCCATGCGACAAATACAGAACAGTGACATTGGTGCGATGCGAAACCAGCCAGCGCCCAAGATGCGAATTCAACGCAGACACATTGCAACGCAACTTGACATGTTGAACTCCCGGTCAGCTGATGTGTGGGAAACTGCGGAGAGTGCAAAGGTGGCTTGTGGCAGACATTCGAGACATGCCATTTCAGAGCAGCAGCTTCGACCTAGTGATAGACAAGGTAGAAAGGGTTCCAGCTGGATTTCTGCAAAATTGAATGTTTGTGCTGTTTGTGCCTGTTCATGCGTGATTGCTTTCTTGATCTCTCCGGCAACCCTGGGAGGGCACTTTCGATGCGTTTGAAGCCTCTCCAATTCGTTCGCCGGATCAAGGAAGGGCTTCGGTGCACCAAGTTTTCTATGTTTCAAAGATGCGGTGCTACGCTTCGCCAGGATACGTGTGAATAAGTAATTGGTTGAAGATGTTTGAAGGGTCCCAGCCAAGCCGAAATCTCTTCTAGTGTAGTCGGAACGGGGCAAGATCCCATACTTTGCAGCTGAAAGTGGCTGGGGCTTGATGATTATTTGCAGATGGATCCTTGCAGGCACCCATGCAAGCGATGCAGATGGAGTAGCATCCCTTTTCAAGGAGGCAATGGTATCTGAGCCGTTTCTTTGTGTGTTTGAACAACGGTTCCAATTTGACCACACCACCGCTTCGCTGTCAATCTCCATGTCCATGTCTCTTCATGTGTCGCTGTGCCTTTCCTGTGATGCGTGTGATGACAAACGATGCCGGATAATTTTGTTCAGGTGAATCGTGTTTTGAAGGTATCCGCCGATGCAGCATGGCTGCAGCCTCCTGGTTGCACAGCTGTTTGGTCTGGCCTTTGGCTTGCCAGGCATGTGCCACGCATGTGCCTCAGGTTCACACACACTGCACCGGAGCTCCGATTGGAGGTTGGCAATCTTCAGAAGGAATGCAGAGTACAAGCACAGAGTTGGAAATCGCTTGCTGCAGCATGATGCAGCTGGATTTCACCGTCTTCATAGCGGGCTTGTACTTGGGGAAGCATTTGATGTCTTGCGGAAGGTCTTAAGTCGAGTTGCCCAAAGAGAGGCAGGGACATGTGCAGCTGAAAGATGCTCAGATGATTCTCACAGGACCGCATGCTTTGCAAACTTTGACTACTCAGTAACCCCCAAGAGCTTGGCTTTCAGTTCCAGGCATGGCATATTGGCTACAAAAGCTTGGGAGAGGAAGTGCTTGCCGCTTTCCTTCACGCATTTCATTACTTTGCAGGCGCAGCTTTGATCGGAACAGTCTTGCAGATTGAGATCTTGTAATGTGAGGACGAGAATGGCTTCGAGTATTTTGTGTATTTTCTTCGCCGAAGGCTGAACCTGCCTGGCTTTGTGCGATTAAAGATGCCGAGAACATGCACAAGCCGAAGTAGTTTTGATGCGAAGGTTTTCAATATGATGTTTTTTGGCATCTTTTGCCTTTTCTTTTTTGGGGCTGTTCAGTAGTTCATCCCGCGATTCTACACCCCCTTCTTTTGATTCAGCGCCGCAGGCCCAAATTTGAGCTGGTGCGGGCAGAAAGAGACCAGGTCAGGTATGGGGCGCGGGCAGCGGATTGTGAGAAAGGAGGACTCTTCTTATGAGAATCTTACAGCCACAGACTGAGTCCGGACCAAGGAATATCCAGGAATTATGTGTTTTTCGTTTTGTTTTTATTTTTCCTGTTTCATATCATTTTCCAATCATGTGAAATCGTCATTTTCATTTTGTTTATTCTCCAATCATGCGCAAGTGTCATTCTCATTTGTTTATCACGCTTCCTTCATGTGCAACTAATATCAAGTAATTATCATGTTCATACTTGTTCATTTCTTTGCATTTTGCCATCATGTACTTGTCATTCAGCATCGAAAATGACTCGAAGCAAAAACAGAAAAAGAAAATATAATAATATACCGAATGAGAAATTAAATGAAAACTAAGAAAGAAACGACAGCAAAAATGGACAAAGCAGAAATCACATATACCTTAACCCACACAAACAATGAAAACAAAAACAAAATGAAAATAAACATGCAAAAAAATGAGCATGAAAAATGACATGATAAAGGAAACAAAAAGCATGTAAATGAATAACGACATGAAAAAACACAAAAAGAAACGAACATGAAAACACAAATGAAAAGGGAAACGAGAAAAAAAAAACAAATTTGAAAAAGAAAACGAAAATGAACAAGGAAACGAAAAAGGAAAAAAGAAACAAAAACCAAAAAAAAACAACGAAAAGGGTTCGAGAAAAAGCCCCCGGCGGCAATTCCCAAGGACCAAGGACCATTTTCGAAGCAAAGGAAAGAAAAATGAAAATGCCAAAGGGATGAAAAACAGGAATGAAAAGCCATGAAAAAATTAACGGTGATAAAAAGGGAATGATAATTTTCAAGCCAAAAAAAATACTTTACTTCGTGTGATCCCCACCATGACATTTATACATTTTGTTACTGGCAAATCTGCTGGCATTCTATCTGACATATCTTCTGGCATTCTATCTGGCATATCTTCTGGCATATGTTCTGGCATATCTTCTGGTATTCTATTTGGCATATCTTCTGGCATATTATCTGGCAAACATTCTGGCACTTTATCTGGCATATCTTCTGGCATTCTATCTGGCAAACATTGTGGCACTTTATCTGGCATATCTTCTGGCATTCTATCTGACATTTTATCTGGCATTCTATCTGGCATACCTTCTGGAATTCTATCTGGCATATCTTCTAACATTCTATCTGGCATATCTTCTGGCACTCTATCTGGCATATCTTATGGCATTTTATCTGGCATATCTTCTCGCATTCTATCTGGCATCTCTTCTGGCATTCTATCTGGCCGTTGGGGTCCAGCGGTGCACACTGAGCTGGGCAGGTCCCCGGTTGAGGTCCAGCGGTGCACACTGAGCTGGGCAGATCCCAGGTTGAGGTCCAGCGGTGCCCACTGAGCTGGGCAGGTCCCAGGTTGAGGTCCAGCGGTGCACACTGAGCTGGCAAGGTCCCAGGTTGAGGTCCAGCGGTGCACACTGAGCTGGCAAGGTCCCAGGTTGAGGTCCAGCGGTGCACACTGAGCTGGGAAGGTCCCAGGTTGAGGTCCAGCGGTGCACACTGAGCTGGGCAGGTCCCAGGTTGAGCACTGAGCTGGGAAGTTGGCAAAGAGCTTGGCGAAGAGTTGGCAAGGCGGAAGTGGAGGTGGAAATTGATGCAGACATGGTCGAGGAGAAACTAGAGGAGGAGGAGGACGAGGAGGAGGAGGAGGACAGCTAGCCGAGGAGGAGGAGGAGAACAACTCTGATAAAATCTAACAACCCTCACCTGGCAGGTGGGGAAATATGATCAAAATGAAAAATGAAAAGATTTAAAAAAAAACATGAACTCTTCAAGCACACCCCAATGAAAGGCTGAAAGCGCGCATTTCTCCCTTGGTGCCTCTCCAACAGTCGGGAAAGGGCCGTGAGTCTAAGGCGTTGAATAGGGCTGCCATGGGTTTCCCATTCAACGTAGTCAGATTACCAATTCATTGGCATCGGCATCAAAGCCCTGTGTGGTGGGTTTGACTATGTTTGACATGGTTTGACTAACCCCCAGGTGCCAATGGTAGTGGTTTTTGTTGCTGGATTTACCCCCAAACGTGTCATCCTTACGCTGTGACATTTCTGGAGCACGCGCAGGTGGCAGCTCAGGTTGGGCTATTTGTGGAAGAGGCGGAGGCAGGGGATCGTCACTGGTCCAATTTTGCTGGGCAGACTTGGCATGGCCAGATTTGTTTCAATTGCATCAAGTGACGGAGACCTGTGTAAGGCGAGTGCTGCCAGAGCATGTCTATCAGGCAGTCAGCTCCTTTTGGGGGTTCTTTTTTGGCGAAGGATGGATTGCTGCCACTCCTTTAGTATCCTCGTATTCTCACATGCCATGTACTGTGCTTTTCTCACATGCGCTGTGCTGCCTTGGGTTCTACACAGCGGGGTGCAAGGTGCTACTCATGTAGATGAAGAACGGTATGTAGTGAGGTCTTTGCTATAGATGTGCTTCAGCGCTCCCTGAAATGGGGCAGCTTACCATGTTTCCGCTAAAGGCCAATGACCTGTCTTTAGTTGGCTGAAACGTGGCGCGCGAAAAAGACTGGCTGAACAAGTTTGCTCTCCGTACTGTATGTAGATATCATGGCACGAGCATGACTCCAGAATGCACTGACTCTTGCCATCGTTTGGCACACACGGTGCCACAGATGATGTGACGGCATAAGGTTGGACGTGCTCTGACCACACCAAGCTATTCAGCCTTTGGTGAAGGTCTGAACCGAGGGTGCGTGCCCTTGCCCTTCAACGCTTTGACTGGAAATGATGTGCAAGAAAACGTAGGGAAACGGATAAAGCGAGTAAGTGTGTATACATGCATATGATATATTATATATATATTATTTTTGTATTATATATTATATGATATATATAT
>CAMXCT020002731.1:0-16325 GCA_947184155.2 Cladocopium goreaui | reverse complement strand
CAAAGAGCTTGGCGAAGAGTTGGCAAGGCGGAAGTGGAGGTGGAAATTGATGCAGACATGGTCGAGGAGAAACTAGAGGAGGAGGAGGACGAGGAGGAGGAGGAGGACAGCTAGCCGAGGAGGAGGAGGAGAACAACTCTGATAAAATCTAACAACCCTCACCTGGCAGGTGTGGAAATATGATCAAAATGAAAAATGAAAAGATTTAAAAAAACATGAACTCTTCAAGCACACCCCAATGAAAGGCTGAAAGCGCGCATTTCTCCCTTGGTGCCTCTCCAACAGTCGGGAAAGGGCCGTGAGTCTAAGGCGTTGAATAGGGCTGCCATGGGTTTCCCATTCAACGTAGTCAGATTACCAATTCATTGGCATCGGCATCAAAGCCCTGTGTGGTGGGTTTGACTATGTTTGACATGGTTTGACTAACCCCCAGGTGCCAATGGTAGTGGTTTTTGTTGCTGGATTTACCCCCAAACGTGTCATCCTTACGCTGTGACATTTCTGGAGCACGCGCAGGTGGCAGCTCAGGTTGGGCTATTTGTGGAAGAGGCGGAGGCAGGGGATCGTCACTGGTCCAATTTTGCTGGGCAGACTTGGCGTGGCCAGATTTGTTTCAATTGCATCAAGTGACGGAGACCTGTGTAAGGCGAGTGCTGCCAGAGCATGTCTATCAGGCAGTCAGCTCCTTTTGGGGGTTCTTTTTTGGCGAAGGATGGATTGCTGCCACTCCTTTAGTATCCTCGTATTCTCACATGCCATGTACTGTGCTTTTCTCACATGCGCTGTGCTGCCTTGGGTTCTACACAGCGGGGTGCAAGGTGCTACTCATGTAGATGAAGAACGGTATGTAGTGAGGTCTTTGCTATAGATGTGCTTCAGCGCTCCCTGAAATGGGGCAGCTTACCATGTTTCCGCTAAAGGCCAATGACCTGTCTTTAGTTGGCTGAAACGTGGCGCGCGAAAAAGACTGGCTGAACAAGTTTGCTCTCCGTACTGTATGTAGATATCATGGCACGAGCATGACTCCAGAATGCACTGACTCTTGCCATCGTTTGGCACACACGGTGCCACAGATGATGTGACGGCATAAGGTTGGACGTGCTCTGACCACACCAAGCTATTCAGCCTTTGGTGAAGGTCTGAACCGAGGGTGCGTGCCCTTGCCCTTCAACGCTTTGACTGGAAATGATGTGCAAGAAAACGTAGGGAAACGGATAAAGCGAGTAAGTGTGTATACATGCATATGATATATTATATATATATTATTTTTGTATTATATATTATATGATATATATATATATATATATGTACATGTTATTTATATATATATACATTGTATATAGATATAGGTTATATAATTATGTTATATATATATATATACATATGCATTTTATTGTATTTTATTTTTTCTTATATTATATTAAATTATATTATATTATATTATGTTATGTTATGTTATGTTATATTATGTTAATATATCTTATTTTAAGCTATTTTATATTATTATATTACTACATTATTACATTACATCATACTATATTAAAACGTTTCGACGAGAAACTTCCTCCAAGGACAAAGTGATCAATGAATTGAAGAGACCAGAGAAGTGAAGAGATCAAAGAAGGGCAGAGAGCAGAGAAAAGTGAAAAGAGCAGGGAAGCGAAGCATGCAATGCGATTTGGAAGCCAACAGTTGCTCCATGCAGTCGAAATGCTGTGTCAAGGCGATTTTTGAAAGGGAAGGATCGTGCAGAATGCTAAAGCTGCCATGTTTTTTCGTGCAAAGTCTGTCCCGGCGTCGATGTGCGAACCTCGTTTGTGCGAAGGGTGCGGCGACATGATTGGACGCGATCGGATGCGATCGAACGCGTCCGCCATGCTAAAGTTGGATATGTGGTGCCTCAAAGAGATTGCTGACAGCCATGTTCCATTGTGTTCAAAAATAGGAAACCTATAGGTGAGGTTGGTTGTTGTGAATCACGGATGGCAGAGCAAATCCACTAGGTGGTTGGTTGGAGTTCTGTTTTTTTGGAATGGCTGCATATGGTTGCAGTGGTCACCTTACCACAACTGCTGGATGTAGTGTGGTGTAGTGCAGTTGTAGCTGTAGTTGTAGTGTAGTGTAGTGGAGTTGTAGCTGTAATGTAGTGTAATCAATTTATTGGCAAGTGCAGTTGCAGTTGTAGCCGTGGTGTGGTGTAAGTAGTGTAGTGCAGTGCAGTGTAATGTCGTGTAGAGTTGTGTAGTGTAGCGTGGTATAGTGTAGTGTAGTCTAGTGTAAGGTAGTGTAGTTGTAGTGTAGTGCAGTGTAATTAGTAGTGTCGTGTCGTGCCGTGTCTTGTAGTGTAGTGTAGTGTAGTGTAGTGTAGTATGTGTAGTGTAGTGTAATGTAATGTACGGGTAGTTGTAGTTGCAGTTGCAGCAGCAACTGTAGTTGTAGTGTAATGCAATGTAATCAGTGTAGTGTAGTGTTGTGTCGTGTAGTGTGGTTGTAGTTGCATTTGTAGTTGTATTTGTAGTTGTAGTGTGCTGCAGTGTAATTAGTGTAGTGTAGTCGTAATTGCAGTTGTAGTTGTGGTAGTAGTAGTTGTTGTTGTTAGTGTAACTCGTGTAGTGTAGCGTAATTAGATGTATATAATTAGTGTAGTGTAGTGTAGTGTAATTAGTGTAGTTTAATGTAGCGTGGCATATTTGTATTCGTAGCTGTAGCAGTAGTGTAGTGTAGTGGTAGTTGTAGTTGTACTTGTCTATCTATCTATCTATCTATCCATCCATCCATCTATCTATCTATCTGTTTGTCTGCCTGTCTGCCTGTCTGTCTGTCTACCTGAAAGCCTGAAAACGCAGCAATTCTGCGAGACTTCCCCAATTTTTGAACTTGACAACGTCAAAAACCTTGTCGGACCCTGTCACTTCAGGCCATCGACGCCTCCATCCGCTGGTGGCATGGAAGACCAGCGCCACGCGCTCCCTTAGTCCGGACCTACACAAGTCTCTCAAACAGTTCCTCCGCAAATGGCATTTTGATGTCTTGGCTCATCAAGTCCCATGCCATACTCCGTCATTCAAGACTGTCTTCGTCAAACACGCCTCGGTGCTGGACCAACTTTGCAACCATAAACAGGGTTGCAAAAACTGGTCCCAATACAAAAAGGCAGCCCTCAACCCTGACGTTCCACATTGGGTCTTGTCGAGATCACTCCTTGCGGGCCTTCTCTCTCCGGAACTTGCCATCATAGCAGAAGGCTCATTCCTGAACAAGGTGTCCCTTCCAAGAAGGATTACCAGTCCACTCTCAATCTTGGTCTTCGCACATGGACCAAGCGAAATGGGCTGCCGTCCATGCCCACCAATCTCATTTCCGAACTGACCCAGACACTGTGGCAACAACGCGCTCAACAGGCCACCTGCCACATCACAAAATCGTCTATCATCGGCCTTCAGAATACCCAATAGCTCTGGTTAGACTAAATCCTACCTATTAGGTTGTTCTAGTTTGTAAGGTTATTCCCGGGAGCGTCTGAGCGAAGGGTCCTGCTAATATTGGGGGTCTGTCAAACATTCCCACATCTTCACATCTTCGCATCTTCACATCACAT
This sequence comes from Cladocopium goreaui, assembly GCA_947184155.2. Classification (NCBI taxonomy): domain Eukaryota; class Dinophyceae; order Suessiales; family Symbiodiniaceae; genus Cladocopium; species Cladocopium goreaui. The sequence continues at coordinate 12,727 of CAMXCT020002731.1, read as the reverse complement.
CTTCCGATCCTCACATCCTCACATCTTCACATCCTCACATCTTCACATCCTCACATCTTCACATCTTCTCATCTTCACATCACATCTTCACATCACATCTTCACATCTTCTCATCTTCACATCTTCTCATCTTCACATCTTCACATCCTCTCATCCTCACATCTTCACATCCTCACATCTTCACATCTTCTCATCTCCACATCACATCTTCACATCTTCTCATCTTCACATCTTCTCATCTTCACATCTTCTCATCTTCACATCCTCACATCTTCACATCTTCACATTCTCTCTTGCCCTCTTGCTCTCTTGCCCTCTTGCTCTCTTGCCCTCTTCACATCTTCACATCTTCACATCTTCTCATCTTCACATCACATCTTCACATCTTCTCATCTTCACATCACATCTTCACATCTTCACATCTTCACATCCTCCTATCCTCACATCTTCACATCCTCCTATCCTCACATCTTCACATCCTCACATCTTCACATCTTCACATTCTCTCTTGCCCTCTTGCCCTCTTGCTCTCTTGCCCTCTTGCTCTCTTGCCCTCTTCACATCTTCACATCTTCACATCTTCACATCTTCTCTCTCTCTCTCTCTCTCCCTCTCTCCCTCCCTCCCTCCCTCCCTCGCTCTCTCTCTCTCTCTCTTAAACTTCTGCTACCCGGCTTGCAGGGGCTGTACTTTTATTTGTGCGCTCATGTGTTTATCAACCATATGTCTATGCGCGTCATCTAACAATGTTTTTCCATTTGCGTTCGTGCCAATCAACCATCCAAGCGTCATCTTTGGTATGCCTTTGCGTGGGCTTCTCACTTGTTTTGTTGCCGTGCAAATGATGTTCCAGATTTTTTATGCTATTTCTTTGGGTCTGAGGCTTGAGGCGTGGAAGCGCCTCTCCGCTGCAAGACAAGTGGATCTCGAAGCCGCGGCACCGGTGCCGAAGCGCATAAGGCGAGGCAGGTCCTTGTGCTGTGAAGCGTGGCGAGTATCCTTGTGGACAAATAGGCAACACAGAGCGCTGCACAGCGGTGCTAACTGCAACATATTCTCATGCACAACTAAAATCTAACCTTACTACCTCTACGTCGTTGGCTTATTGGTATTGCTGATGTCCTGAAATGTTTGTGTTGTGGCATCCTATCATTTGCTTGTTCTGCCAGGACAAACCACTACATCGGGCGGCAGCAGCAGGATGCAACATTCCAGGCTCCGAATAGTAAACGTGGCGTCATGCAGAGCTGTGTGTTTGTCACGGGTTATCCCAAAAGCATCTAAAATCTATGACGCGCGGGTTCTCCTGAACTCTCCTTGCTTCACGGTCTGCGACGCGGTGGTGCACTAACTCAAAAATCAGCTGGGGTGCAACATGGGGTCGGCAGCCAGAAGCCGGAACGCGCGCGACAATTACGGAATGCGAAATTGCGTGAAATTGATACATAAATGAGCGCAGTGACCAAGCAGATGGCGCAGCGGGCACGGTGCATACGCATGCAAAATTGAATCGTTGAGAGGCGGGTCGCAACCCGGAAGGTGCGCCATTGACAAGTTCAGCGGGTGAAACTTGGAAGAGCTTGCTGGGAGTGGACCTTACAATGGTATTGGCCGAACAGTGGCAGGTGGGGTCAGATATGGGTTGCTTCAGTTGCAAGAAGTAATTTGGAGTCTTCTGACCAGGATTGCTAGAAGGCGTTTTGCGGTGGCAGCGAGGCATCACAAAGTTAAGGTATGTTGAAGCGCGCTTTGGCCTATCTGCCTTGTTCCGGTTGCCAGAACAGTCTTGGAGCCCGGAGTTGCTCCGTAAAGAACGCGCATGCAGTATGGCACTTCAGGGCGCCTTAGTCACATCAGAACAGTTGCAGGGGGGGTCGGGGATGGGATGCGTGGATCAAAGTAGCTGGTGTGTCAAGCAGTATGGTGGTGAAAGGGGCCAGATCATTGGGATGTCAAGAAGCGTGCATGTTGTGGTTGGCGCGCGGGAACTGAATTTAATGAAAATTGGTGGTGCTGGATGCGCACCTGGAAAACTATGCGTTTGCGCCTATCCATATTTAGGGCCGGGAAGATGTCTGTTTTAGTCATACGCATCGCGTACCGTCTCTGTATGCTGTCTTCGCGACATCTTGGATTCATCATATATTAGCGTTAATATTGTTTTCGACAATACAGGGAGCTGCGACTGCATTCAGGGCACCGCGTTGTGAATTGTAAGTTAAAAAGGTCTCTTCCGCATTTTTTGATGCCGCGGCCTTGGGGGCAAGTACGGGTAGCATTTGAAGCCGGGTCCAAGTACCTGGTCAAGGCACCAAATCTGCCCCATTTTGTCGGAAGTGTTTCTGACAAAGCTTGTGCCAAGCCGCTGCAACCCAAAACCACATAAAAATCGGAACCGGAAAACATGGTAAGAACAGTATATAATTACAAGAACGGACAGGATTATCGTGGGGTCACCTGTTTCATCGTTATCATTATCGCTGCTGTGTTTCTAGCCTGCTTTTACTGAAAATTATCATCCCTGTCTGCATTGTTCCCCACATCTTTGTGTGGGGTTCTTTTTTTGTTCTGTATCCCGTCCGCCTCCCGTCCGCCGTCCGCTCCTCGTCCTTCTTTCACACGCACAACTTTGTCACACACAACTCTTTCACACACACCTCTCTTTCACCCACAAGTCTATCACACACAACTCTTACACACACTTGCTCAGAAACATCTTTGCGAATTCTGATGTGGAATGCATCGTACGTGCAAAAACACTGCAATTAAACCTGACAGGAGTGGTTGGATGACCAGAAGTGAGAAACTGTGCGAAGTAAATTGTTCTGATGCAGCTCAATCTTCCTCAATTGACATTGGAAAAAGAAAACAAGTTGTTTGGAAACGGCAAGGTGGTTCTCGGGTTAGCCACGTCCCATTGCTGAAAGTTGACATCGAAACTGTTGAAAATTGGATGCAGGTACGTCCAGGTGATCAGCCTGGATATCCTAAGGACACCATAGAGAGCTTCGTTGGGCACAGCTCTATGGGCCTTCTGTGCCCCCCTGCTTGAAATAACGTGAAATAAAGCTGACGAAATCCAGGAGAATATGCGCAAATGTGAAAGTTCCTTTGCTTGAAATCACGTGAAATAACGTATACAAAAACAAAAACGACAGCGTGAAGGTAGAAGTTTTACATCTGCTCAGATGTTTCACACACATGCCCCGCTGCCGCGAGGCCATTTTGTGCAACATGGCAAGAAGTGTCGAGCTGCTCTTATACGTTCCCTGAGGCTGGATGTTTCAAAGAAATCAAATCAAAATACAGGGAAAGAAGTGCAAATGAATTTGCCGGAATGCTCAGTATGGGTCAGAAAATCATCGCCATCTTCAGGAGCTATCGTCGATATCTGACAAGTCTTCCATCTCTAAGCGTTGGGCATGTCGAGCCAGAGTCTGCGACGTAGTTGCCAAATGGCTGGCAAGGTGAGCCAAGTCTCCTGCCGAGAACACCTGAATTGGACTGGTGTTCAAGTCATCTTGAGGGTTCTCAAGCTTCTCAAGGATCGCTGCATTTGCTTCCCTGTCACGGTTGAGAATGTCAAAGAGGACGGCAGCCAGTTGGTGGATCTGACTCGGAATAGGCAAAGTGCCTATGTTGGCATTGAGGGATGCACTGTCTTCCATATCTGAGTTGTATGGGACTTCATGGGCGTCCGATGTTCGGTCAGCATTGTCAGACGGTTGTTGGTCTGCTTGCCACGATGAGTTCCACGAGGTGTTTTCATGGACTTCAGCGATGTTGTAGAAACGACGCCAGTAGTTGGCTAGTCGAGTGGCTTGACCCCAGCTGTTGATGTAACCATCATCTTCTGATCTCACATGACCAACAATACCATTGAAGAAGAATTCCGGTTGACGGTTCCGTTCTTCTCCTTGACGATCGACTTCCGTCACCATGAGACGGTCAGGTTCACCCGTCTGTTGGTTTCCCAAGACTTTTTTGAAGATGTGGGAATGATGTACTTTATGCCTTTTTTGAATCTCAGATTGTAACGGATATGCTTCCCCGTGATAGTGGCGAGGGGAGTCAGATGGAAGTGGGACGGGAGGAGCTTCTGATGCATATCCATAAGGACTTGTGCCAGGCATGGTGCTGGTTGGAGCATCCCCTTGGGAGGAGTATGGGTGTTGGGGCCAGTGCCCTGGTGTCGATGACAAGGCATCTTCCGAAGAAGCAGCGCCGCTTCTGTTCGGGAATGGAAGGGAGAACGGACGGCGATGCATGGGAGCGGAGTCGAAGCCGGCGTAGGAGGAATCCCTCTTTGTCATGGTGAAGCTTAAGCCAAAAAATTAGCAACATGTAACAAACTGGTGAAGAGAAATGTGTAGTGCAAATGAGAAGAGCATGATGCGATTCAGTGATGTCAGCGAGTCGATTATTTTCCTGCACAGGTTCACGGAAGCATGTTTGGGTTTGAGAGTGCCTCATGGCAACTCAGACGCATGATATACGGTTGATTGGGATTATCAAAGTAACGAATGGTGTTGAGGAGACCTTGGTTTTGTCCTTCGGTCCAATGAGGACGATGTTCACGAAGTAAGCCGATGAGGATCTGCCCATTGCGTAGAGCAAAGGTATCTCCAGTATTGTCTTGCCAACGAAGATCCATCGAAGAAGGTTCTAAGTAGTAATCCCAGCAATGTGTGATGTGCTGGCTGATGTAATACAGCATGATGTCCACCGTAAGAGTCTCAGTTTGAGCTGGATGAACCAAGAAGCTGTAGGTGAACAGTGCGTATTCTTCCAGTCGGCCCGTGGTTGCTTCCATTGCGTCACAGTGACGGGAATTCATGAGATGGCGAATTTGTTCTAAGTTGACAATGACCAGTACCCGACGAGATTGTTGGGTTGGTCGGTATTGATGCCATGAAGCACGAAATTGAGGATCGAGTGTACGAGAGGAGTTCCATTGGTTCCACATGGGCGGATCATCCCGAGAAGGGGAGCGATCTGGGGCCACGCGAACGTAATTGGATGAGTAAGCCATAATGACTGATGGGTCAAGGAAAATTGCAAGTTGTCAACGAATAGCCAAGGAAAAACCGAATAACAGGAGAAAAACAAGGATGTGAAATGACATGTGAGTACTGAGTATGTGAGAATTTTTGGATCGACGCATTTAGTCCTCTGCCTCCGGTTCATGAGGTGGTGCCAAACCATGTTGGTCGGACATTTGCTTGAGGATTCCCCATCTCAGTTTGCAAACTTGCGCCAATAGATTTCCATGAAGGACGGGATTTGGTGTAATTCTTGAGATTGATCAGTTCTTGGTCTTCCATATCTGTCCAGGGACGAAAGGGAATTGAATTTGGATCCCTCGTCGAATCTGCGGGTTGATGAATGCGGATGGTGGTGGTAACTGGTGTAGGTTCAATGGAGGTTGAAGAGCCTGGAGGTGGTGTTGGACTGGGATTCGTAGGTCGGGTGGGACCAGTTTCCACGGCAGCATTTTCATGGGTTGAGGGAGCCCTGAATGCTGTATCATCGTCAGAATCCTCCGAATTGAGGTGGTTCGAAGGGGCTTCGGTGATAATGGGGAGAATTGGGGGGTTAGTAGTGGATTCAGGAGCGGAGTTCCCCATATTGTCCCGAAGTGTCACCCTTTGTTTTTTCTTTGGTTGTGGATCGTCCGTGGGATGGGATCGTTGTTTGGAGCGTGCCGGAACCGGGATGGTGGCTCGTGTTGTTGCACGGGGTAACTCAGGCACAAGTCGACCCCATTTGGGGTTGGCAGGAGTCGGTATGGATTGTTGGTCACCGTTCCTTCGATAATGTGCATCCTCTGTGGTACGTTCACTTCGGCTGGTGAACAATGTTAGTGGTCGGAGATGTGGTTCCGGATTGATGACCATATGGGTCGGCATGCTTCCGTGGGATACCATCGATGGTGCTGTCGGAGCAATAGGTAAGGGGACAAAGGTGTGGAGAGATTTGGACGATGGGTTTGAACTCCCCGTTCTGGGATTGTGTTCAGTGAATGGGTCATCCCACTCAATTGCTGGTTCAAAGAATGGCAGTAGTCCAGCAAGATAATTCAAATGCATAAGTGCCCGAGCAAGGTGATGATGAAACGCTCTGCCTTGAGCATGGTCCATGGTGGACGAGATGGCACGATTGGCGAAAGTGTGTGCACACGTTTGAGCCAGGCTGAGGTACAATGAAGGATTTTGGTAGTCCCTGCAAAGTTAAGAATAAAAATGAGAGAGAAAAGTGAGAATTGGAAAATTGGAACAAGTTGCGACTTCAAAAAGGTCAACAAGAAGAGGAAGAAGGAGGAGGCAGAACATTAAAGCTGCATCTGATTTGGCTCATGCGACTGAAGGTTCGGATGCTGAGTCAAAATTTGAGTGGAAATGGTTTGGAGTTCCTCATTGGGAAATCCAGCAATGGTGTACAGATGAATTAACTGATCAAGTCCTTGTTGTACACGAAACTCCGGGAAGGCACCATTTACGACGATGTGGCATCGAGATCGAAAGCCGCTGAGCAGTACTTTCGGTGGAGATGCTGATAACGGTGGGAGGACTTGGGAGACATTGGTAGGTCCCTGATAGATCAGTTCCAATGGTTTGGTCTCTAGCATAAAGCCAAGAAATTCTTGGTCAGGTTCAGTTTCGAGTATGATGGGTTTACCGTAGAACCCGTCATCAAGTAGGACTTCATAATGGAAGGTCCTTGGGGCATGAGTCTCCAAAGATGAGACGGTTGTCCACGTAGCGGATGTGACGGATGAATAGGTTGTGGTTAGACAAGAGGTGTTTGAAGTTGACTGACCAGATACGACCATGAGGCATAGAGCAGGGCACAGAGGACTGCCCATCGGGCTGCCTCGACATTGGCGGATGCATTTCTGGCCAAGAGCGAATGTTTGCATGTTCAATGCTGACTTGATTAGATCTGGGACATCTCTGATGATGATCTTCCGAGTGACATTGAGCCAACGGAATGTGCGACCTTTGATGATGTCGCCAGGATTGTTGGTTTTCCCTGTGTAGACAGAAAATGCTTCGTTGTCGGAGAATCCATATGGGGTCGAAGGAACTCCAGAAGCATGAACCAGGCCCCCACAAATCTGTCTTGGTCGATGCTGGTGAAGAAGCCAGCAAGATCCTGGTTAATCAGGATGAGATCGGCGCCGACCGGCGCTGACTTGAGTATTGACAAAAGTGTATAGACATCTCCGGTTGCAAAATGGTTGGGGCATGCCAGCATGGCATGCCACTGGAATCAACTGAAAGATGAGTCGAGCCAAGGTGTTGAGCATAGGACGACACGGAGAGTCGACAAAGGAAATGATGGGACGGCCACTCAAAAAGTCTTTCTTCCGTTTTGCCAGGATATATCCAGATGGTAGTTGTCGGCCATTGCCAACTGCCCAGTTGTATGACTTGCCATGTTGGCGGTGAAGAGTCTCCACGAGGCAATGGAAGTAGGGTCATGGGGTACTGGTTCAAAGATGGAAGGATCTTGAAATGTTTGTTCAATGGATTGATAGTAGAGACATGGACAGTAGATGCGTAGTGATGACGATTGTTTGTCTTCACAATGGAAGATTCGAAGGTTGTTTGGAATTGGCTGATGGAGGATTTTGTGATGTGGCAGGTGACTTGTTTCGAATGTTCTGACCATAGTTGTTGGCAAAGGTCAGAGATGCAGACTGTGGCATGGAAGGCAGACCATTGCGTTTGGTCCAAGACTTGAGGCCCAGTCGAAGCTGGTTGTGATATTCTTTCTTGGATGGAAAGACTTTGTTCAACAGGGAGCCCTCGGCGATGACTCCAAGTTCAGTGGAGACCAAGGACTTGAGAAGTGAGCCAGATAAGACCCAATGTGGAGCCGATGGGTTTAACGCAGCACTTCTGAAGACGCCCCAATCTTTGCAATAGCAAACTGCTGAATGTGAGGTAGACCAGTCGACAATTGCCTGTTTGTGGTTGCAGAGCTGGTCAAGGACAGCAGCGTGTTTGATGAAGACCATTTTGAAAGATGGTGTGTGGCATGGGACTTGGTGGGCAAGAACTTGGTGGTGCCACTTGCGTAGAAACTGTTTGAGATGGAGTTGGAGGTTGGGTGTGAGGGACCATGGAGCACGGAGTGCGGTGGCACGAGGGGCCGGTTTTCCGTTCCACCATTTGATGGACGCATCAATTGCATTCAAGGAGAGAGTACGATAAGGCTCCTGGATGTTGTTGGCCAGACGGCGGAGAGCATAGCAAAGGGTAAGTCCTCCACCATTGGATCGGAGCATCTTGGTCTGTTCAAACCTGGCCTTTGTGTTTGACCCTAAGGCATGGATGATGGTCCAAAGTTCCAGACGGTTTTGGAACCGTGTGGACGTCAAGACCTGTCGGACCAGTTGTGGAGTGAACTTGTCTTTGGCACGTCGCCAAAGGGTCGCCAAACCAAACTGAGCGTTGGTGTTCAAGGCAGGTTTCTTGAGTATGCCTTTCCTGGCATGGAAGAATTGACAGATGAAGGGGTAATTGAGCCTGGGTTGCCATTCTTGAATTATGGCCATCTCAAGGCTGCGATAGTCAGCTTGTTCTGTGTATATTGGGATGGGTGCCCAAATATACAAGTACTGGGCTGCTTCCGGTGGCACGCTTGGGCTGGGTTTGGCGCCGTGGTCGCAGCCGCCGTTTGCGTGGCAGGCGTGGCACTTCGCGACATAGATCTTCACTTTGCGTGGCAGGCGTGGCACTTGGCGACATGGACGTGCATTCTGCGTGGCAGGCGTGGCACTCATCGTACTGGGCTGAGCTCCGGTGGTGCGCTTGGGCTGGGTTTGGCGCCGTGGTCGCCGCCGCCGTCTGCGTGGCAGGCGTGGCACTTCGCGGCATAGATTTTCACTTTGCGTGGCAGGTGTGGCACTTGGCGACATGGACGTGCATTCTGCGTGGCAGACGGGGCACTTATCGTATTGGGCTGGCTCCGGTGGCGCGCTTGGGCTGGGTTTGGCGCCGTGGTCCGCCGCCGTTTGCGTGGCAGGCGTGGCACTTCGCGACATAGATCTTCACTTTGCGTGGCAGGCGTGGCGCTTGGCGACATGGACGTGCATTCTGCGTGGCAGGCGGGGCACTCATCGTACTGGGCTGAGCTCCGGTGGCGCGCTTGGGCTGGGTTTGGCGCCGTGGTCGCCGCCGCCGTTTGCGTGGCAGGCGTGGAACTTCGCAACATAGGTCTTCACTTTGCGTGGCAGGCGTGGCACTTGGCGACATGGACGTATGTTCGGTTGACAAAGACTTGAAGGCACGGACATCTGGCTCCCTCAGTTCCAGTGGTGTTCCATGTGTCAACCAGCACCCTGCAAACTGCGAACTGCATCTGTGTGATGCTTGTTGTGTTGTCGAGCATGGATGAAACATTTTGGAAAGCAGCTTTGCAGGGAGATCTGGACGAAACGCGTTCGAAAATCTCTTGTCACTGTTGAAAGGCTTGCGGTGCAAGTGAGACAAGTTTGATGCCACGATCGACGACGACGAACAAAAGAGATGCGCGCAAGCATGGAAGATGTTCTCGAGCGGCACGCCTGTTGAACATGTTTCGATATGTCTGCTGAAGCTGCCATTGATTTTGACTGCCGCGCCGGAAACTTGCATGCCGTCTGCTGAAGCTGTTACTTTTTGGACGCACAGTTTCCCATGCAATACTCGGTTTACTGGCTTCGGCAGTTCATACACATACACACGCACACATACGTACGTCCATACCTACATACATACTTCTTGGACACACACTTTCCCATGCAATACTTGTACACAGAATCCATTTCTCATCCCAGGTTCACCTTTCTTTGGCTACTAAATAGAAGAATTTGGCTCCTGAGGTGGCCGGCTGCCGCTGCTTGCATGTTTGCGTCTGTCGTGCCTCTGCTTGATTCTTTTCTGCTTCGGCAATTCATACACATACACACGCACACATACCCATGCACACATGGCACATGCATGTAGGCGGCCACGCAACGCACACATACACACATGCATACACATACACACGCACTTTCATGCGCGACTCTATCACACGCACATACACACCATTTTTACGCACTGTTGCATACACTCCTTTCACGCACGTCCCTTCGACATACATTTGTTGCACACGCCGATCCTTCACCATCTCTTTTCTCGTTCTTGCATTTCCCACCCCATCTTTACCTTTCTTTTGCTGCTTATTGGAAGAAGTTGACATGTGGGGTTATCCGGTCCTTTAATTGTCTTTACGCGATTTGTTTTTTTGGGCACATGCATTCTTGATATTTGATCATGCAGTCTTAATCATGTAAATACAGTACTTGCACGGTCCTGCACGTAGATTTACATGTATGTCATACGTCTGAATAGACGTGCTGAACCAACTTATTATAAATGCACCAAAACAAGACAAATAAATACGCAAGGCTCAACAAAGTAAAAAAACAAGGGGGGGCCTGAGAACCCAAAAGCAAAACGACAGCAAACAAATTTGAGTAATACTGATAATTGGTTTATTTCTTTTTCGCCCCTTGCCAGCTTCTTTTTAGAAGATGAACATTATGGACGCATTCACTGCAAATTTCATTTTTTCAGCTCTGCGCGGAAACATTGAGTGACAGTGTGCAATCGCCAAGCAAGCTCATTTGAGCACGGTCATGCGACGGCGGCTGATTTCCAAATCAACCTCTCCTTTCCTTTCCCTTCCTTCCCTTCCTTTCCCTTCCTTTCCCGTCCTTTCCCTTCCTTTCCCGTCCTTTCCCTTTCTTTCCCTTCCTTTCCCTTTCTTTCCGTTCCTTTCCCGTCCTTTCCATTCCTTTCCCTTTCTTTCCCGAATGCGTAGCAAGGGTTCCCGTTGCCCAACCGTCCGCAACCACTCGCAACCGTCCGCGCGATTGCTACATGGCCGTGCCTCTGGCAAGTTCTCTATAGAAGGGGTAATTTTTGCGTTTCGCGTGGCAGGCGTGGCTTCAGACGTGTTTTGTAACGTGTCGAAAGTCATTTTGCGTGGCAGGCGCAATACTTTTGCGACGTTTTCAGAAGATGCGTTGCAGTTTTCGTGGCAGGCGCAGCACTTTGGACGTGTCCATCGTCATTTCGCGTGGCAGGCGCAGCACTTTAGACGCATCGTGCTGCGTGTTTTTTACGAATCGCATTGGCAGGGCTGCGTCAAGTGGCGACAAGGTGCAGATTCCGTGGCAGACGTGGCATTTTGTGGGACGTGCTGAAAATTGACGGAAACCTCGCACGAAACATCGATTTTGAGGTAGCAAATTTAAAGGCTCGTGCGAAAACTCGTAGGAAAACGTCAATTTTGAAGCTACAAAGTGTGAAAATTGAGGAAGTCTCGCACGAAAGACTCGTTTTGATGCTCCCACATCTCTCGTCTCAAGTCTCTGGTTTTCCTATGGCGTCGCCGTGTCTATGGGGGAAGCTGCAAAATCTCTCATTTTCGAAGGTCTCCAAGCAGGTTGTCATGTCGTTTTGCGTGGCAGGGGTGGCACTTTACACTCTACACTCCGCACTCTACACTCCACACTGCACACTCTACACTCCACCACACTACACTTTGCACACTCCTCACTCCACACTTTACACTTTACACTCTACACGCCACACTCCACACTCGACACTCTCCACTCTACACTCTACACTCCACACTTTATACTCCACACTCCTCACTCCACAATTTACACTTTACACTCCTCACTCCACACTCTACACTTTACACTTTGCACTTTCCACTCCCCCTTCACACTCTACACTTTACACTCTACACTCCACAATTTACACTTTGGACTCCACACTTTAAACTTTGCACTCCACACTTTACACTCTACAGTTTCCACTCCACACTCTACACTTTACACTCCTCACTCCTCACTCCACACTTTATACTTTACACTCCACACTTTACAGTTTGCACTTTACACTCCTCACTCCACACTTTACACTCCACACTCCACACTTTACACTCCACACTCCTCACTTTACACTCCACACTCCACACTCTACAGTTTCCACTCCACACTCCACACTTTACACTCCACGCTTTCCTCTCCACGCTTTACACTCCACACTTTACACTCCACACTCCACACTTTACACTCCACACTTTACACTCCACACTTCCCACTTTACACTCCACACACTACACTTTACACTCCACACTCCACACTTTACACTCCACACTCCGCACTCTACACTTTACACTCTATACACTCCACACTCTACACTGTCCATTCCACACTGCAGACTGGTAACAGGGGAAATCTGTATATACAAGACTGTCCAAATAAACTATTGCAGAAAATTGTTCTGAGTGACTGCATATCCATTAACATACCTGTGAGCATTCGGGTTCGTGGGCTGCATCTTGTTCTTCTCCCCACCCATTTCCAGCCACTCCGTTGCACCCATTTCCCATCCGCAGCCGTCCGCGCAGCCAAGCTCGCTCATCCCAGCGGCTTCTTCTCCCCACCCATTTCCAGCCACTCCCTGGCACCCACGCCGTCCGCAGCCGTCCACGCAATTCTCCGCACCCATTTCCGTCCGCAGCCATCCGCGCAGCCAAGCTCGCTCATCACCAGCGGCTTCTTTTCCCCAACCATTTCCAGCCACTCCCTTGCACCCACGCCGTCCGCAGCCGTCCGCGCAATTCTCCCCACCCATTTCCCGTCCGCAGCCGTCCGCGCAGCCAAGCTCGCTCATCC
>CAMXCT020002730.1:0-88658 GCA_947184155.2 Cladocopium goreaui | reverse complement strand
TGACATTTGAATCATGACTCGAGATGCCAAGTTAGCTCTAATGTTGAACGGACGTAGTGTTTTGTAGGGGGCGGGCGGGCAAGTTTGTAGCAATGACCCGACTCAACATGTCAACTTCATGGTAAGGTCAGGGGGGGAATAAATTTCAAAACTGGCTCAAGATCTCAATTTGTTTCATGTGTTCAACATTCATATTGTTTTGTGGCGGGGGGAGGCATAAAAAAAATGAACTGACTTAACCCTTCATCTGTGTTCATAGTCAACGTGTTGCTTTGCAAGGGAGGAAACGATATTTTAAACGCAACTCAAGATGCTACGTTGGTTCATATGTTCAACTATGTTAAACGTAGTGTTTTGATGAGGTAAACCGATGAGAAGAACTCAGCCAGTCAACTTTTTCCATAAGTTCAATATTATCTGGTAGGGTCGATGGGTGGTAAATCACAAAATTGACTCAAAATGCCAATTTTCTTCGTCTGTTCAGCGTATTGTTTTGTAGGGTAGGGTAGGGGGGCTGAAATATGTGAAAATAAATCAACACTTTTGACTTTGTTCATAAATTCAACGTGTTGTTTTGTGAGGAAGGAAAAGACATGTTCAACATGATTCAAGATGCCCAGTTCGTTTACATGTTGAATGCCTTGTAGGGGATGTGTTTGAAAATCTATATAACACTGACTACAGGTGTCAACTGTTCATATGATATATGTTGAGCCTATTGCTTTGCAGGGCTGATGGAAGGTAAGTTTATGCCCCTCTCTTACGCGCTATATGTTCTGACATAGTTTACGACATACCATCTGGAAGTATTTATGGCAAATATATTCTGATATTCTATCTGACATTCTTTCTGGCATTGTATCTGACGTATATTCTGCCATTCTGTTTGTTCGGGCCCAGGCGCGCTCCACAGCCTCCTGAGCGCGCGATATGGCTGTCGGGTCCAGGCATCCTGATCTCGCGGCATGGCACTCAGGTCGAGCCGCACTCCACTGCATCCACAGCCGGCGAGGAAGAAGAGAAGGAGAGGAAGGAGAGGAAGGAGAGGAAGGAGAGGAAGGAGAGGAAGAAGAGGAAGAAGAGGAAGGAGTCGCATCTTTGTTAAAATCTAGAAACCTTCACCTGGCAGGTGGGGAAAAAGAACTCAAGATAGAAGTTTTGTTCTGCTTTCAAATGTATTGTTTTGTGGAGGTTTGGGGGTGCAAAAAATTGACATAATGTGTTCAATATTCAAGGCAATAATATGCAGGGGAGGAAAAAACATTTTAAACATCACTCAAGGTGCCAAGTTGGTTTAATATGTTGAATGTATTGCCTTGTAGGGTCGAGGGGCGGGTAAATTTTAGAAATGACTTGAGATGACAATTTTGTTGGTTCAACATATTGTTTTGTAACATCGGAAGCGCAAAAAATCTTGATGACGCGGACTCGACATGTCAATTTACTTCATTTGTTCAACATATTGAAAGGTCGAGGGGGGTATATTTCAAAAATGACCCAAGATGCCAAGTTGGGTCATATGTTGAATGTAGCGGTTTGTACAGGGCAGGAGGAAGGGGATGAAATCATAATAATGACCCAAAATACCAACTATGATCACATGTTCAAGGTATTGCAGCATAGGGTCACGGAATTGTAAATCGAAAGCCCATTCTTTGGTGTGTTCGAGGTATTGTTTTTCAGGGGAAGGAGAGGAGTTCAAAATATAAAGATGACGTGACATTTCTACTTTGTTCATATATTCAACGTATTGGTTTGCAAAGGTAGGGAAAGGACCTGTTAAACATGGCTCGAGATGGCTTGTTCATGCTGAACGATGTTGAACGTTGTGTTTTGTAGGGGCCAGAATGTGTATATTGCTTGGTTGGGTCCAATTTCAATCATGACTCACGATGCCAACTTTCTTCATCTGTTCAACGTATTGTCTTGTTGTAGGGGAAGGAAAAGACATTTCAAACATGACTCAAGATGCCAAGTTGGTTCATATGTTGAACATAGTGTTTGTGTGGAGAAGGGACTAAATATTATGATAATGACTAGCAGAATGACTCGACAGGTCAACTTGCTTCATATGTTGAACGTGTTGTGTTGTAGGGCCGAGGGAGGTAGATAAAACATGGCTCAAGATAAATCAAAATGACAAGTTTGGGGTTGGTCGGACAAGGTCGGAGTAAAACGACACAAATGAAATCTGGAGTTAGTTTCTAAACTCCTGTTCGGAACCCTGCGGCATCTTCGGGCGTCTTCGGCGTCTTCTTCGTCTTCGGGCGTCTTCGGCGTCTTCAGGCATCTTCGGCGTCTTCGGGCGTCTTCGGCGTCTTCGGGCGTCTTCGGCGTCTGCGGGCGTCTTCGGCGTCTTCGGGCGTCTTCGGGCGTCTTCGGCGTCTTCGGGCGTCTTCGGCGTCTTCGGGCGTCTTCGGCGTCTTCGGGCGTCTTCGGGCATCTTCGGGCGTCTTCGGCGTCTTCGGCGTCTTCGGCGTCTTCGGGCGTCTTCGGCGTCTTCGGGCGTCTTCGGGCGTCTGCGGCGTCTTCGGCGTCTTCGGCCCGAAGTTGGGGCACCTCTACTGCCATCAATGTACTTCAGACCCGAGACTCTTCACCCAGAAAACTCTCGTGCACATACTTTTCACCCATGATACTTTTCACCCAGAGAACTCTTCACCCAGGAAAGAAACTCTTCTCGCACATACTTTCACCCATTACTTTTCACCCAGAGGACTCTTCACCCAGAAGAAACTTTTTTCTTGCACCATACTTTTCACCCATATACTCTTCACCAGAAAACTCTTCTTGCACATACTTTTCACCCATATAATTTTTTCACCCACAGACTATTCACCCAGAAACTCTTTCTTGCCACATACTTTTCACCAATATTACTTTTCACCCATAGACTCTTCACCCAGAAACTCTTCTTGCACATACTTTTCACCCATATACTTTTCACCCAGAGACTCTTCACCCAGAAACTCTTCTTGCATAGATTTTTCACCCAGAGACTCTTTACCCAGAAACTCTTCTTGCACATACTTTTCACCCATATACTTTTCACCCAGAGACTCTTCACCCAGAAACTCTTCTTGCACATACTTTTCACCCATATACTTTTCACCCAGAGACTCTTCACCCAGAAACTCTCCTTGCACAGACTTTTCACCCAGAGACTCTTCACCAGGAAAACTCTTCTTGCAACATACGTTTTACCCATATACTTTGACCCAGAAACTCTTCTGCCACAGACATTTCACCCATATACTCTTCACCCAGAGACCTCTTCACCCAAGAAAACTCTTCTTGCACCATACTTTTCGCCCATATACTTTTCACCCAGAGACTCTTCTTGCACATACGTTTCACCCATATACTTTTCACCCAGAGACTCTTCACCCAGAAACTCTTCTTGCACATACTTTTCACCAATATACTTTTCACCCAGAGACTCTTCACCCAGAAACTCTTCTTGCACATACTTTTCACCCATATACTTTTCACCCAGAGACTCTTCTTGCACATACTTTTCACCCATATACTTTTTACCCAGAGACTCTTCACCAAGAAACTCTTCTTGCACATACTTTTCACCAATATACTTTTCACCCAGGGACTCTTCACCCAGAAACTCTTCTTGCACATACTTTTCACGCATATACTTTTCACCCACAGACTCTTCACCCAGAAACTCTTCTTTCACGTATTTTTCATCCATATACTTTTCACCCAGAGACTCTTCACCCAGAAACTCTTCTTGTACATACTTTTCACCCATATACTTTTCACCCAGAGACTCTTCACCCAGAAACTCTTCGTGCACATACTTTTCACCCATATACTTTTCACCCAGAGACTCTTCACCCAGAAACTCTTCTCGCACATATTTTTCACCCATATACTTTTCACCCAGAGACTCTTCACCCAGAAACTTTTCTTGCACATACTTTTCACCCATATACTTTTCACCCAGAAAACTCTTCACCCAGAAACTCTTCTTGTACATAGTTTTCACCCATATACTTTTCACCCACAGACTCTTCACCCAGAAACTTTTCTTGCACATACTTTTCACCCATATACTCTTCACCCAGAAAACTCTTCACCCAGAAACTCTTCTTGCACATACTTTTCACCCATATACTTCTCACCCACAGACTCTTCACCCAGAAACTCTTCTTGCACATACTTTTCACCAATATACTTTTCACCCATAGACTCTTCACCAAGAAACTCTTCTTGACTTCTTGCACATACTTTTCGTCCATATACTTTTCACCCAGAGACTCTTCACCTAGAAACTCTTCGTGCACATACTTTTCACTCATATACTTTTCACCCACAGACTCTTCACCCAGAAACTCTTCTTGCACAGACTTTTCACCCAGAAACTTTTCTTGCACATATTTTTCACCCCTATACTTTTCACCCAGAGACTCTTCACCCAGAAACTCTTCTTGCATATGCTTTTACCCAGAAACTCTTTTTTCACATACTTTTCACCCATATACTTTTCACCCAGAGACTCTTCACCCAGAAACTCTTCTTGCACATACTTTTCACCCATATACTTTTCACCCATAGACTCTTCACCCAGAAACTCTTCTTGCACATACTTTTCACCCATATACTTTTTACTCAGAGACTCTTCACCCAGAAACTCTTCTTGCACATACTTTTCACTCATATAATTTTCACCCAGAGGCTCTTCACCCAGAAACTCTTCTTGCACATACTTTTCACCCATATACTTTTCACCCAGAGACTCTTCACCCAGAAACTCATCTTGCACATACTTTTCACCCAGAGACTCTTCACCCAGAAACCCCTCTTGCACATACTTTCCACCCAATGTCCTTCTCTCTCCAATCTCCTCTAACTAGCTGGCCCATCTATCTGTCCATTGGCTGAGCCCAGAAAACCCCAGAAAACCGGACCCAGGGGGAATCGATACCCACCGTCACTGTTTTGCCGCCTGTTACATTACCCTGCAAAACCATACTTTACCCGCACTAGAATCACAACCTATTTTCGCGATTTTTGACCCGTTTGGCAACTACCCCCTCCCAGACCCCCTATTCTCACTTCGTTCGCTAGCCAGCTTCCCGGCTGGTTTTCGTAATATATATATATATATCGTAATATATATATATATATAATATATATATTATATTATATATATATATTATATATTATTATATATATATATATTTATATATTTATATTTTATATATTATATATTATATATTATATTTTTATTATTAAATATTTATTATATATTATATATATTATATATTATATATTATATATTATATATTATATATTATATATTATATATTATATATTATATATATAATATATCTATATTATATTATATATTATATTTTATATTATATATTATGTTTTATATATTATATATTATATTATATATTATATTTTATATTATATTTTATATTTTATATATTATATATGATATATTATATATTATATATTATATATTATGTAATAAATATTATATTATATATTATATATTACATATTATATATTATATATTACATATTATATATTATATATATCTTATTATATATTATAAATTATATAATATATATTATATATTATGAAATATATATTTTATGATATATTATATATTATATATAATATAATATATTATATATTATATATTATATATTATATATTATGAAATATATATATTTTATGATATATTATATATTATATATAATATAATATATTATATATATTATATTATATATTATATACTATATATTACATATTATATATTAAGTATTATATTTTATATATTATATATTATATATTATTTACTATATATTATATATTATATATTATATATTATATATTATATATTATATATTATATATTATATATTATATATTATCTTTTATATTATATATTATATATTATATATTATATATTATATATTATATATTATATACTATATACTATATATTATATATTATATATTATATATTATATATTATATATTATATATTATATTTTATATTTTATATATTATATATTATATATTATATACTATATATTATATATTATACACTATATATTATATATTATATATTATATATTATATATTATATATTATATAATATATATTATATATTATATATTATATATTATATATTATATATTATATATTATATATTATATATTATATATTATATTTTATATTTTATATTTTATATTTTATATTATATATTTTATATTATATATTATATTATATTATATATTATATTATATTATATATTATATTATATATTATATTATATATTATATTATATATTATATTATATTATATTGTATTATATTATATTATATTGTATTATATGATATGATATGATATGATATTATATTATATTATATTATAATATATATATATATACGTAACGTACGTATAATTAATATATATATATAATTCATCAAAAATAGTTTAGGTCATGACTCATAACTGTGTCACCCCAAAATGGGAGCAGGTGGGCTCAAACTTGCAGCCTTGTGACCAGCTTTCAAAAGATTTCTGGCCATTGGACCACCTCAACAACTCAAGGCTGTCGGCTCTGATGGCCAGCCAACGACCAAAATCCCGTACTGAGGAGACGACCCATGTTGCCCAGACCAATGAAGCCTTGACCAACAATCACAGGTAGCCATATATTCAAAATCACAAACTGTTTGTGGATACATAAGATATGTATGTATATGTATATGTACATGTATATATATATATATATCATATGTCACGTTTTTGTGCAGCCTTCAATACACATTTCGGTGCCAAATCATCTAGATTCTGGATACAGTTGTGTGGATCAAATCATCACAACCTACGTGCCTATGCTTCAGAATTGGGTGCCCAAAATTGTTTGTGGACTGGGCCCAGGTGCCCAATGGTGCAACATCCGAGCTGAAGAATCTCATCGCTGGTCGCCTGCAAGCAGTGCAAGAAGCAAACATCGTGTGGCATGTTGCAACTCGGAGTCACGCCAGCCAAACATAATTTGAGTTTTAGTGAAATCCAACAACGCGTTGCATAAATTACTCATGATTTTTGTGAATTCAGTCAGATTTAACAATGGAACGGAAAGGACAGCTGGACACTTCTGCAATTTCAACACCAATAAATTTGATGGCCAAAGCATTGATGTACAATGACACTATGCTAAGCAAAAGGAAACATCTAAGCAACAATGTCACTATATATTATGTTATTTTCCCTTTCCCAAATCTTTCTCAATCCCAGTTGAGTGTCTTTCAGGTACCGGCCTCGTCCCAACAAACAAGGCAGGTCTCATCATAGTCACCAGCACCAGTTGCGGAAAAACTCCACACCTGCAAGGTTAGAGTTGTGCGGTGGTGGTTGGACAGAAAGGTTGTTTTTCCTTACCGTATTCAACCAACAAAGTGAAAAGTGAAACCCTCTGCACGTGGGTCACTTGCATCTGCATTTCACAAACCGTTGAAGTATACAGTTGCAATTGGTTGCAAAACTGACGTTTGGCCAATTTGATTCCATGAGTCGAGGAACAGTTTTTACCACATAAAAAAGGTAACCCAGGAGGACGTTTTAACACCTTTAGAACTGAAGGGAATCATATCATATAATAATGGTGCATTTATGCACTGGCCAGACCAAAAACGACTGCCCCGCCTGCTCACAAAAACAATATGGGTCACCAAACAAAAAAAGGCCAAGCACGCAAACAGAGCTGGGGCTGCATGGTGATGTTGTTTCTAATTCCAAACTGTTGATGGTAATTTTTGTCGCATGCCAAAAGCGTTGCAAAGATTGAACACCCCTGAATTTAAAGCCAAATGCTCCCCGTCACACGCTGCAAAACTGTGACGTCGAAGCTTCCAGTTGGTTCCCACTCGGTCCGTCACAATCTCGACTGATTTGGATGCCACCATGATGTAAAATACTTTTGGAATGTGGGAAAATTACTGTTCGCATCTCCAATTTAAACCAATTGGTGTCATTGGTGAGCTGTTCGCAAAGCTAATGGTTGGCTATTATTTGGTACTAACCAAAGTGGGTAATGAATGGTTTCATGTTGGGTTTTGGTTCGCCTGACGATAGGCTACCCCCTAAATCCCACGGCAAGAAAACCGGTTTCCAATCAAAATTGTAAAGCAGCGCACACTTTTTTTTCGTCCGAAAGGGCTGCGGCAGTACGCAGTGGTTTCTGTGCGTGTCATCCTTGCTACATGCAGGGGCCATGCTAGCTTACAAAAAAGCTTGACACCCCGCCTCAGCTGCGCATTCGTTTTGATTGCGTGAGCTGATCTTCAAGCTATTCAGGTGTGTCCGGCTCTCAGTGGTTCTTCTTCAGGTTGTAGTCCACCACCAGCGCTGCTCGCGAGACCTCCATGTCGATCTTCTCCGGGATGTAGTAGTTCTGAAGCTCGAATCGAGCTTGAGACTGGACCTACCAGCGGTCCATGCTCTCGTTCATAGGCTAAAATATGTCGATATTCGCAGCCCATTGAGCATTGTCCCCGAATGCTTCATCTTCACTTTGGCCTGGGTATCCTTCTGACCCATGACGGCTCTCATCATGTTGGGATGGATGTTCCCCATCCTCATTTCCACCTTCACCAACTCGGTCCACTGTTGGTGGTTCTCTCTGCTGGGCTACTCTGTCACCAGCATGTCTTAGGATTGCCTCTTGCAGTCCTGGCACATCAGTTGTAATCGCTATTGTGCCTTCACTGCTTGAGTCGTTCGTCCTCAAGCCTCTGATGGCTTCAAGCAGTGCCGAGACATCTCCTCGCACGTTGTGCGTCTCCACTGATGCCGAAGCTGCACGTTGCAACAGCGCACTGATGCTTCTTTCGGTTCTTGTGGAAGCTTCTCTGGTTGCTGCTTCCAGTTCTTGGATATATATGTGCATCCAAGTTCATGAGTCTTTGTTCCAGCTCACCTTGGGCTCTCCGTAGTCGCTTGTAAGCCCATCTTGCAAGTAATGCCAGAATGATGATACATGTTGCAATCATCCACATCAACGGCATTTGCGTCGAACGTGACGGAATGGTTGGTTCTCCGCACTGAGCTTCCAAGCCCGTTGACTCAAGCCCTGATTGTGCAACTGCTGATCCTCCGTCAAGCAGCGCTTGCACCAGCAGGATCCGAAATGCCTTGTAGGCTCCTTTGGCATTTGCTTGCTGGATCCTCCTCACTATTTTCTTTTCCAACTTCTTTTGTTCATCCTCCAGTCTCTCTTGTTCTCCAACTGGATAGTAGTCATTGTGGGTATCCACGCAACCCATCAAGTTCAACAACACTTTGATCCTTCTCTTCCCTAGGATTTTTGTGCTGAGGTCTGCGGTGTTTCTCCACGTGCCAACTGGCTTTACCGCGACTTCACCCTTCTGAACACATTCTTGCAACCACAGTAATCCACATGAGATGTGGCGTACTCTGCAACACCTTGCCTGTGGCAGAATGCCCTTGCGCTAGATGAATCGCATCGGAGTTCCAGCTTGCATTTCCTTCCAGTGATGAACTCAATGCAGTTCTTGAGAAAAACTCCTTCCGATGCACCTGTTGCCATGGCCACGCAATCCCTTCAGGTAAAGTACCAGGCGCTCCAGTCTCTGGTAGTCCGCTCGAGTAGGCCATGTCAGTTGACTTGCCAGTACACGAATGCAGTGCTGTGCGTCGGGTCGACCAGCACTCATGTAAAGTAACACCCCAATGGCTGTGGCAAACCGTTGCCTTTGTTCACCTGCCAATTCCGGTGAGTCCTCCTCGTAACCAGTTGCCTCTTGAGTTGTTCTTGGTTTCTTCTTCTCCACGTTGAGCAGTTCCACCAACTTGGAGATGCACTTCTCTCCCATCTTGATGGTTTTTCCCGACTCATAATATTCGTACTTCCTCTTCAGGAAATGAACGAGTCTTCTGTACCTCCGGGTCCACAAGGTCCTTGGGTACTCAGTACAAACTTGGATTCCAGCTTAGCTTAGCTTTGATGTCATCCACGTGTACCAAGATGGCTCCTTCGACTTGTCCTGAAGCTGATCTCTTTGCAAACAGGTTCGGGCTCAACGCTAGAGATTCGTACTGTTCTTCCTCCAAGGTTTCCTTGAGGAAAAGTCCCCACTCTCTTGTGCCTGCCCTTTGGCCAGGCAACAATTTTTCCAAAACCCAAACTTCATCTCCTTCCAACAGATGTTCGTACCCTCGAGGTGGGTTGACAAACACTTAATGCTCTTCTGCGGCACCTGCAAAAAGGCGTCCTTCACATCGATGGTCCACAACTGGGACCTTTGCTCACCCATGGCCAGTGCTGCCAGTAGGCGTATTTGGTCTGATGCAGTTGATACTGAAAACAAATCCTGTCTCGTGGGGTCCTCCCACTTGTATTCCCTGGCTACCACGCGTGACCTTCTCTGCCAGACACCGTCACTTATTACTAGTGTTGGTGGCTGCTGCAACCGCAAAAACTGACATCAACTGCGCAGCAAAACGATGATCCACTCCAACTTGAAAAACTGCGCAAACACAAATGAGACGCTCTCACTTGGAATGAGAGCTTGGAATGAGACGCTCTCACCTTTTTGTCCACACCATTGACGATGGGCTGTGCAAGTTGGGGTGACCCCAACCTGAGTTCCAATGCCATCCAGTGTCCAGCAGCGATCATATAAATCGCAAACGAAAATAAGAGTTGCCAGCAGAATATTAAGCAAACCTATCTATATGGGTATGTCTATTTTAGACTATTCTAAAATTCACATGTATTCCTTCTATTATGATGTTTTGAAACCAAAATATCAAGATAATATTAAATTGGTCTATACTATACTGATACTGATAGTTATGTAATCAAAGTTGAGACTGATGACTTATATGAAGACTTCAAAGAGATTAATGAATATATGGATTTTAGTGATTATAATGTAGAACATCCAAACTATGACAAAACAAATAAGAAGGTATTAGGCAAGTTCAAGGATGAAATGAACGGTAAAATAATTACTCACTTTATAGGATTGGAACCAAAGGCATATTGTTATAAAGTCTATGGTGACGAGAAAGAACACAAGAAAAGTAAAGGAGTAGTCAAGCATAAAGTGAGCAATCAGTTAAGTTACAAAACCTATGACGAGACATTGAATAGAAACTGTAAAGAAGAAGTCAGTTTTAACACGATCAGAAGTAAAAACCATCAAATCTATAGCATTAATCAGACTAAATATGCTTTAAGCAACTACGATAATAAACGCTACTGGTATTCAGATTTTGAAAGCCTCCCGTTTGGACATTATGCCATAAAATATCTACTTAACGAAAAGATGATTTAAGATATATGGATAAACATAGATGTGAACAGATATGAAAACGGACAAATTTATAAGATAGTTGATGTTGGTTAAAATAAATGCTACATCGATTCAACAACTGAAAAACTAAGTCAAAGAATGGCAAAACATAGAAGAGATTATAAATCTTATCTAAATAATAGAAATCCCCCAAAACACTATCCTAACTCTATGAAATCGTTTGATGAGTTCGGTGTTGAAAACCGTAAAATAGTTCTTATTGAAGAATACCCATGCCAAAACAGAAAGCAACCCGAAAAGAAAGAAGGTGAATATATTGAAAATGATAAGAACTGTCTTAGCAAATGTATTGTTGGTAGGACTAGAAAGGAAAATTGCGATGCCACAAGAGAGCATCACCTCGAACAAAAAAATATAAGAAGAAGACAAACAGCATCACGATAACAATAAAGGGAAAATTCATGAAAAAAAGGAAACGCTGCAAAATTGAGGACACATGTTGTAACAAAAATTAAAGGTATAGAGAAGGGAACAGGGAAGCATAAGACAGACAACAACAAAAGAGAGATACAAAAGAAGAGAAAGGCAAAAACAGAAGAACTAAAACAATTACTAATCAACCAAAGGTAGTTCATGCCTATTATATCTTTTACTCATTCCATCTAGTTTATAGCATCTATTATTCATCATATCACGACCAACTAGTATTACTTTATACTTTCTTTCACTCCATTGACTTCTGGCTTCTTTCCTTGATACATAGTTGCCCTTTCCTTTATCAAATATCTCACCATAATCTCCTTCACTTATGTTTGGATATTTTCTGTTGTGCTTTTCTTTCAGTATCAGATTTGTTCTGACCTGAATTACGTTATCAAGATTGTGCGCATTATTAGGTGTTGTCTTGGTGCTACCGTGGATTTGGTTGTTGTACCTATTCAACGATGGCTTTAGCACTTCCACCCATGTTTTGGTTTTGTAATGCCTCAATCTGTCCCCAATCATATTTTTGACCGTGCGTATCATCCTTTCTGCCTGATTTGCATGCGTCTTTGTTATTACGTGCGTTATACCTTCCTCCTGAAAAAATGTTTGCAGTTTCTTGCTGTTCAACGCTCCTTCGTCGTCGCTGTAAATCGACAAAGGCTGACCTAATACCTTGAAACACTCCATGACTGCTTTATAAACGTCATCACCATTTTTTTTCTCGATAGGGACTACGTGGCATTTTTTGCTGAAAATATCTACGCATATTAAAGCATATCTTATATAGTTGATTTCTGATTTCAGAACCTACGTCTCGCAGCAAACTGGTGACATCCATCAAGTCAATTTGAAATTCATACTTGGGAAACGGAGCAGTGTAAGAATTGTAGTTCTTGTAATTTCGCGTTTGCTTGTTCGGTTGCGCCCTCATCCATGTAGATACTATATCCAAAGTTATGCCTACACCGACTTTCCTAGTTTTTTCGTATAAGTCCGTCACCGAACCGAAGCCCTCGTCCACGTCGTAATATATTCTTTCCGATAGTTTTTCTTTTTCCAATCTTGCCATTAAAAATGCTTAGATTATAATTTTCTGATGTTTTCTTGCGTCATAAAATCATATATAACGAACCTACACTAAGCACCTTTGGCACTTTTTGGTTTTCTTGTGCTTTGCCAAGTTTGATTTACAACTTAAGTCAGAACCGCATGTATTGCATACGCAGGTTGTTTCGTTTTCTCTCGGTAGTATTTTTGGAAATACGTTTCGTCGTTCGGTTTTCTGTTGTAGTATCCGTCGTCCTGCTTTCTCCATTCAGCACTGGTGTTCTTGTTAACGGATGAGTTTGCTTTGTAGTTTTCTTCAGATGAAGATGTTTCGCTGTCAATGAGGACTTTGTTGCCAAAAACCGTTCCAAATAAAGTCAAAGGTTTGATTTGTCATCGGGATTTCAACTCCGTTGCGTACAAAGTAACAAGGCATACTGTGTTTATACTTGGTTATATATGTTTCCACTTCCATAAGTAAATTAACCCTCGATTGAGGTTTTGCGTAGAATATCTTCATTCATACAGGTCGGTGGCATGCGCTTGAGGATGGCAAGGAGTTTAGCCATTTGAAAAGGCTCTCTTAACTGCCAAGCCTGTCAAGGCAAACTGTCGAGCTTGTCTGGGTTTGCTAGTCAGCCCATTCACATATACATTTCGAAATACACAAAATAATTCATATCACTTTCACAGTGCTCGTTCCCAAAACTCTGTCCACTAGTTTTCCACCAATTTTCTACTAGTTTTCCATTCGAAGCTCCTACCCTCAGGAAAGCTTGTCCAGAAGCAAGCACCAAGTCTTTTTCTCGGGCTACTGTATGTTGCTTTCGCCTGTGCTTGGGCGCTATATCCAACGCCTGAATGAAACATGCCATGACCAGCTCTTGGGCCATTGCTCTTGCACCCGTTGCATGCATGACCTGCTTGACAGGAAAAGTCAATGCTTCATTCCAAGTTGGAATTGTCGACGTGCGAACGCATACTCTATCACGGTTCGCTGTGCTGTGATGTGAAACTTTAAATAGACTTTTTACACACGACATTCATGATCTCGATGGATTTCGACAGCCTCAGTCGACAAAGCGACAAACAAACCCTCGAGAGCCAAAATTTGTCAGGATGACGACGGAACTCCATTACCGCCAAGCCACTGCAGGTTGCTCAGAAAGCTGAGACTCACACTCACGTTGATGATATCGTGAAACCATAGCAGTCTGACCTGAATGCTCAGAGGCGGCAACAAAAATACATCAGAAAGTTGTAAACAATGACATCAATGTGAACCGAAGCATTCTCAAAAGCTGCTCAAAACAAAACACCAAGCGCCGGGCTCGGATGTGTCCCGAAGGCTTTCCGACATCTTTTCTTCCTTAATCCACTTTCCATCCTGCCGTGAGCAAACTGGCAAACCACAACCAAAAGCGCAGTTGAAGGCTGAACTAAACACGAACTGGCGGGTCATTGAAGCCATTGCAACTAGCAAAGAAGTTGCTGGCACAATCAACGGCTCCTCCTGTTGACTTTGACTGTAAATGTCAATCAAGGGATAGTGCGGTGGATACTGGAAGAAAACAGCCAAGCTGTCCTGCAGGCTGTAGATGTCCAGCTCATCTGCATCGCACAACACCTCATTGGGTTTCTTCTTGATTGCCTCGCGCATTGCCGGAAGCAATTGTTTTTCCGTCCAACGCCCTTCATGGCTTTCGCCAGGTCGTTACACGCGCATTGCCGGAAGCAAACCCAAACACTAATTAAATTGGTTTAGTCAAAGCACCAAGCTTGACTGAAACACAAAATCTTAAGCTCTGGGTTTTAAATAGGCAAAAAATGATCGCTCTGCTCAATCTTTGTCTTGCCCTTCTCAAAGCTGTTCCAAGCCAAAATGAACGATTTTATGTTTGAGGCCTGCACCTTCAAATAATCCTGTCAACTGCATGCTTTTAAACAAAAACAGGCCGCTTGCACGCAACCAATCTCTTGACTGGCGAAGAAGACATGAACGCATGGCTGAAGGAAATCTCTTGATGAAGTTTTGGCTGAACAAACCACTTAAATAGGACAAAGGCAGAAACTGTTCCATTGACTTTTGCAAATCACAAAGCCTTTTTTTTTCTGTCCAACGCCTTCATGCTTCCGCCAGGTCGTTCAACATGTGCAAGAGCATGTTGCAATTGGGATTAATTGATTAATTAAGGCATGCCGAGGCCGGTGCTGTAGGTGGCCGCAAAAGTAAACTGGTGTAGGACCGATACATAGTCCAGTATGCTGTCACGATCAATCAGAAAACCAAACAAAACACCAAGAGAAGACAAACAAAAAACGCAAAAACAAAAAAGCCCCAAACACAAACAGAAAACAAACCCCAAAACAAAAAACAAACGAACCAAAAAACACACACCACAGTTGAATGACGTGACAGGTTCCAGTTATGAGTGAAAAGGATTGATTACTATAAGAGGTGATAGCTTAGTATCATCTCGGTGCATGCAGAATGACATCTTGTGTGCCATGATGACGCTGGCCCCTAACAAAAAACCAAAACAAGAAACGCCACAAAAACACCAGGGGCCAATTGGCGGGTGCGAGAAGCAACAAAGCTCAATGCAGAAACCAGGGATCCCCCCAGCTTGCAAATCACAAAGCCTTTGATGCTCGAGTGGGAGAAATGATGGAAACAGTGGCATTCCAGAAAACATGCCAAGTCTCGTCGAAATCCTCTCTATCATTTTTTTTTTTTCCTCGAGTGTGGCCGATGTCGCACTAATGGCTCGGTCCTTACATGTGAGTAAGCAGGCAAAACTCTGTACAAGGACAAAAAAGTCCTTAGAATAAGCAAATCGATAAAACAACAAAACGAAAAACACAACCACACCAAAAACGACGACCCGCAAATCCCCCAGCCAGACTTGCGTTTCGCCAGCGGAAACAGCGAAGCAAACAGCCGAAAACAAACCAAAACACAAAAAACGGGGCCAGAGCCCAAACAAAAACACCCACCGAATCGATTTGCAATCGGACGCAGTGGCAAATCCACTGCATCACTATCAAAAGCATGCAAAAAATGAATTATGTATCGCAGCTGCCCAGGCAGACATGAAGACTCTAGCTCGGAATTAACCCTAGCATGAGACAAGCTGTACACGAAAGCAGAACTGCTATGAGATCTCTCTCAGAGTCCTCTCAGGTCAGCTCGTCAAGGGCCTTCATGGACGTGATAGTCATCCTCTTGACTGTCAGCTGCGATCACAAACCAAGGTCAAATGCAGACACAAGCCCCCTTTGAAGGGGGGCCAGTGATGGCAATGGGGAAGCAAAGAAGGCCAGGGAGCGGCTTCCAAACATGCCATCGCCGACAACAAATCAAATAGGGGGAGCACGCCCCTAGTTTCATAGGGGAACTGCAGCCATCCGTTGTAAGGTCTCAGTCAGCGACTTACTTGGTAGTATCCGCAAAGCTGAGCAACATGCAGAAAACGCTTGTGTCTATAAAATGTCTTTGCAATTGCCACAGTACCAGTGCTGTCGTAGGCAGTGTAGCGTTCGAAAAGCAGGTTCGCACGGGATACAAATTGCAGAACTGTTCAGGACATTGCAGGATGTCATCGTTCCTGAAGGACCCGCAGTGCGTTGCAGTACGTACCGGAAAGCATGGTAACAAAGCTACGGCTGTATTGCCACTCACCCAGAGAGTTGACAGGCTGCAGAATGACCACACCTTTCTGTCCAGTGACGAACCATGTTGGCAGTCTTATGCTGCTCGCGGGCGCCCCAGGCTGTCCTACAGTGAGGAACACCGGAAAGCACCGGTGAAGCTCGCTGCGGCACAGGCTGGTCCATGGCATCGGCCGGCTAACTATCACCCCCTCAATTGGATTCAGCTACCGATAAAGAGTACCCAGCCAGAGGACATACCAGGGGAACCCACAGAGGACAAACGAATTACGGCAAGTTAGCAAAGCAGCCCCTCAGAAAGAAGAAATTAAGCCAGCACGAAAGGCAAAAACAAAAAGGGGGGACGGTCTTTACGGGTGCAGGCTATACGGCTGTCCTGAGTCACCTTAGTGGGTCACAAG
This sequence comes from Cladocopium goreaui, assembly GCA_947184155.2. Taxonomy (NCBI): domain Eukaryota; class Dinophyceae; order Suessiales; family Symbiodiniaceae; genus Cladocopium; species Cladocopium goreaui. The sequence continues at coordinate 71,730 of CAMXCT020002730.1, read as the reverse complement.
AGTGCTGTGTCCGTGTCTCTCCATTCACTGTAGAACCCAACTAAACAAAAAAATCCTCCAAAAAGCAAAGGTTCGCACAGTCAAACAATTCTCCATTCATTGGTGCCTGAGTGAGAGCAGGGGAGAGCAAATCAGCAGAAGAAACAGAGGAAGCACGCAAGGACCAACAGAGACACAGACAGACAAAGGGAAAACCCAGCAAAAGCACAACAGGACAACAGGACCAAGCGGCAACCAAACAGGGAGGGGCGCCGGGACGGCAGAGGAGGACAGGGCGGAGAAGGCTGCACCAATCACATTAGAATAGCAATAGTGCAGCTTAGCGGAGTCTAATATGGGACCTGGATCACCATCACGATGAATACCTCAGCATGGCCGAACTAAGCTCCCCGACGTCACCAGTAACATGGTGTAGAGGGTAAACACCCCACACAGGGCTAGTAGCCTTTGTTGCCATGAACCGACTGACGGGAGGATAACAAAGCTAAACCACACTCCCAGCATGAAAGCAGGGCAACAGAGCCGTCACAGATGCAACCAGATACCCAGAGGGAGGCACCAGTGCACCGGGGTGCAAGCTGGACCAGAGCACACATAAAAGACCGACCGCGGGGCAGGGGAGGCAGGAAGGACCGAGACAGAAACCACAACAAAGGAGGGCAGACACACAGGCAGGGCACAAGAGGGCGACACAGACAAAGCACTTGAAGAGCAAAGTGCGCAGGACCCGAGTAAGGCACAAAGTGAAATGAGGACAGAGAGAAGGTCAAATTAAGGGAAACGTTTGAAAGATATCTTGATTCCAGCGCCACCCTTTTCAACCAATGTCCGACCGTGCTTAAAAAAAACACATAGCAAACACTTAACGCGCATGACAAGCAACACAACGCACCTTGCAAAACATTTGGCAACCGAGCCTTTGAGCTGAATCGGCCACACTGGAGCAAAAAAACAATCTTGGATCATTGGATGCATTTGGTCGCACAACCCACTGCGGCCAGACGAGAAAAAACATGTTCGACAGATTTTGTGCGAACGATGACGTCAATTTTGCCAAACCGGCTGCATTCAGACCACTCTTGCGGTATCAAGGGTGATGATCTATGGGCAGTGCTCAAGATGTCACAAGTTCAGATCAGCTTGACATGCATCCGATATGGCGGGTATCATGCAGTTGCTTTGCTTGCAGCAATCGAGCAGCGCTGCAGTTTTCGTTGGTGATTTGGTGATTGCCGATTAATGCCTAGAACGTGCAGTCGCTGAGAACCGCAGAAAAGCTCCTTCAGCGGAGGCTTCGAGGCATGTCTCGCGGGCCTCAAGGCTTGGAAATTTGAGCAAAACAATGTGATAAAGACGAGACGCTTTTTTGGTCCAAACGTAAAAAAAGCAGACGCGTTCAAATGGACCCCCCCAGTAGTTGTTCAAAAATTAAAGTTAAAAATCGAACCAGACCACGTCTTTTAGGGCAAAGGAACAATGAAATTGATGACATGGATCAACTGCATCAGTTCCGAATGAGATTGGTGTTTGGAGGGTTGTCAGTTGAAGCCACTTCTTGAATCCGAAAAGCAATGTGTTTGCAGCTTCGAAAATGAGATTACTGACCTTTTGCATTTTACCAAAACCTGGCGCAGAACAAAGAGATTGCTTTTGCCAGTCCAACGGAATGGCGATCCACTTAGTTGCTGATTGCAGGCCAGCTCACAGAACAAATCTCAAGCACCATGTTGTTTGGAATTGTTTTTTTTTCCTCGAGTGTGGCCGATGTCGCACTAATGGCTCGGTCCTTACCTGTGAGTAAGCAGGCAAAACTCTGTACAAGGACAAAAAAGTCCTTGGAATAAGCAAATCGATAAAACAACAAGACGAAAAACACCACCACACCAAAAACGACGACCCGCAAATCCCCCAGCCAGACTTGCGTTTCGCCAGAGGAAACAGCGAAGCAAACAGCCGAAAACAAACCAAAACACAAAAACCGGGGCCAGAGCCCAAACAAAAACACCCACCGAATCGATTTGCAGTCGGACGCAGTGGCAAATCCACTGCATCACTATCAAAAGCATGCAAAAAATGAATTATGCATCGCAGCTGCCCAGGCAGACATGAAGACTCTAGCTCGGAAGTTAACTCTAGCATGAGACAAGCTGTACACGAAAGCAGAACTGCTATGAAATCTCTCTCAGAGTCCTCTCAGGTCAGCTCGTCATGGGCCTTCATGGACGTGATAGTCATCCTCTTGACTGTCAGCTGCGATCACAAACCAAAGTCAAATGCAGACACAACCCCCCTTTGAAGGGGGGCCAGTGATGGCAATGGGGAAGCAAAGAAGACCAGGGAGCGGCTTCCAAACATGCCATCGCCGACAACAAATCAAATAGGGGGAGCACGCCCCTAGTTTCATAGGGGAACTGCAGCCATCCATTGTAAGGTCTCAGTCAGCGACTTACTTGGTAGTATCCGCAAAGCTGAGCAACATGCTGAAAACGCTTGTGTCTATAAAATGTCTTTGCAATTGCCACAGTACCAGTGCTGTCGTAGGCAATGTAGCGTTCGAAAAGCAGGTTCGCACGGGATACAAATTGCAGAACTGTTCAGGACATTGCAGGATGTCATCGTTCCTGATTGACCCGCAGTGCGTTGCAGTACGTACCGGAAAGCATGGTAGCAAAGCTACGGCTGTATTGCCACTCACCCAGAGAGTTGACAGGCTGCAGAATGACCACCCCTTTCTGTCCAGTGACGAACCATGTTGGCAGTCTTATGCTGCTCGCGGGCGCCCCAGGCTGTCCTACAGTGAGGAACACCGGAAGGCACCGGTGAAGCTCGCTGCAGCACAGGCTGGTCCATGGCATCGGCCGGCTAACTATCACCCCCTCAATTGGATTCAGCTACCGATAGAGAGTACCCAGCCAGAGGACATACCAGGGGAACCCACAGAGGACAAACGAATTACGGCAAGTTAGCAAAGCAGCCCCTCAGAAAGAAGAAATTAAGCCAGCACGAAAGGCAAAAACAAAAGGGGGGACGGTCTTTACGGGTGCAGGCTATACGGCTGTCCTAAATCACCTTAGTGGGTCACAAGAGTGCTGCGTCCGTGTCTCTCCATTTACTGTAGAACCCAACTAAACAAAAAAATCCTCCAAAAAGCAAAGGTTCGCACCGTCAAACAATTCTCCATTCATTGGTGCCTGAGTGAGAGCAGGGGAGAGCAAATCAGCAGAAGAAACAGAGGAAGCACGCAAGGACCAACAGAGACACAGACAGACAAAGGGAAAACCCAGCAAAAGCACAAACAGGACAACAGGACCAAGCGGCAACCAAACAGGGAGGGGCGCCGGGACGGCAGAGGAGGACAGGGCGGAGAAGGCTGCACCAATCACATTAGAATAGCAATAGTGCAGCTTAGCGGAGTCTAATATGGACCTGGATCATCATTCCGATGAATACCTCAGCATGGCCGAACTAAGCTCCCCGACGTCACCAGTAACATGGTGTAGAGGGTAAACACCCCACACAGGGCTAGTAGCCTTTGTTGCCATGAACCGAATGACGGGAGGATAACAAAGCTAAACCACACTCCCAGCATGAAAGCAGGGCAACAGAGCCGTCACAGCTGCAACCAGATACCCAGAGGGAGGCACCAGTGCACCGGGGTGCAAGCTGGACCAGAGCACACATATAAGACCGACCGCGGGGCAGGGGAGGCAGGAAGGACAGAGACAGGAACCACAACAAAGGAGGGCAGACACACAGGCAGGGCAAAAGAGGGCGACACAGACAAAGCACTTGAAGAGCAAAGTGCGCAGGACCCGAGTAAGGCACAAAGTGAAATGAGGACAGAGAGAAGGAGGGGCGTGCAGCAAAACATAGCAAGCACCGCAAAACGAATTAGATCAGTACAAATGCACCTGTCACGTCTACGGACAGACACACGAGTACAGATAACACTAAGCTCACAACATATACCTGGGAGAAGAAGACCCCAATGCACCTGCCACGTCTATGGGCAGATGCACCAGTGGTCATGAAAACCCAAGTGAACAGATGAAAGGAGGGACAAACCAGACAAGAGGAGCCAATGGTAGGTCCCGACCGGAGCAAAAAGGGCCCAACTCAGCGGACAAGGAGGGCCAGACAACAAGACAGAAAAAGAAGCAAACAAAAAAGGCCGGAGAAGCGAAGAGGTGAAACGAGGTGTGCGACCCAGGGACAAGTAGAGGAGGAGGAGGAAGAAAGCTATGTCTGACTCCGTGTAGTGTATTCAAGATGGTGGCGTTTGTCTGCTCGGAGAGTATCATTCCAGCTATTACCAATTGCAAAGGAGACAGGATTCTCTGCTTCATTCATTGCAGCCAAGCGACGTACTTCATTGCATTTGGCGTCGAAAGCAGCTACATCGATATCCGGTGCTCGTTTGCGTAGTTTCCGATCAGGGAAGGCACGCTCTCGCACGTGTTGTTGCAGGATCTGTTCCGGTAGATAATAAGCGGGTCGTTGGAACAACACTCGGCTGGCTAACTTAGCGCGATTGACTTCCCAGTGAGTGAACATATGTTGATGTTGTACTTGTTGCTTGAGTTGTGCAGCATATTGGTGAAAACTTTCGGGCGTATGCCACAATCTCACAAGGCTATAATTGGACGGCCAATCAAGCGGGCACAATGTGGCTGTCTGCTTCCACATCTCAGGCGTAAGTCCTTTAGCGGACGGTACAATTATTTCCAGGTTGACTCGGGTGGGTCCAGTGGGTTGCAGGCCCATCATTATATAGGGGTCAACAACCCCTTGTGTGTATCCTCGGGCGAGTTCCGAAAAGCAGTCAGCTGCTTGAAATTCCTCATCCAAGGCCAAGCTCAGTCCTGGAGCGTTCTTGTCAGTAAATTTAACCGCCTGCAAGACTTGATCAGCAGCATCTCTCTGCAGCCCTTCAAATACTCGATGGGGACAAGAGAAGGAGACCTCCTGTGGGGCTTGGGTGTTACCGCCAGCTTCCCCTAAGAAACATGGCGCGATCTTACTGGCCCAGCTCGCCGGAAACCACGCCAATAAGGCCGTAGTACCACTAACCAGGTCGACCCCAGTGTGACGCCGCGAGTGGGGCTGGTTCGTGACAACAACCTTGACAGGGCCGCTAGGGGCACGTTTTCGGTTCACCTCTGCACTCTCTCTTGCTGCCACAATGAGCTCAGAGAGGATTGGACGAAACCAGAAAGTGGCATATAGCAGGCACTCCGTCTCTGGGGTAGCCAGGGACTCGGGGAGCAGATGTACTGCGAGAGCGTTTCGGCCAGCCGGAGGGTAAAACTCCGGGCAGCGTGTGCGAAGACCTCCTCGTAGAAATGCTCTTGTGCTGTTCAAGTGCATAGAGCAAGTCCAAGAAACTGATTGCAGGATTTTTGGCGTACCAAGCCTTCACAACTTGTTCTCTGGAGAGCAGAGACATCTCACTGTTCAGTTTCTGTATAGCTGATTTCAGTGTAAAGGTTATGAGGGGGGGAGGGATGGGGAGGTGTTGAGAATCCTGACACGTCTCTGGTCAGAAGACTCAAGCACTCCACTCAGTACCGATACACAGAGTAAAGGAAAATAAAGAAGGGAACCCTAAACCAAAGACCAAGCGGCGAGAAACGGCCGGAAAAGCCCTAAATCTCCACAAAAAAGGGGGGAGGGAGGGAGTGTTGAAAAACCTGACACGTCTTTGGCCAGGCAGTTCAAGCACCTTGACAGGAAGCAAGAGGAACAACCCACAAGACAAGAGAACCAATAGACAGCACAGCTAAAGCGGCGCCCAGTTGCAAGGTACAAAAGGGAGAGAGCGCGGGGCAAGAAAAGCTGGAAGCCCTGACAGTCTTTAGTCAGAAAATCCAGGCACGGAAAACGAGAGGAGATCAGAGAGTGAGCAGGAGGGAGCAAACAACAAAGAAGTTAGGCAGCAATCAATGTCGCGAAAGAAGATCCCAAGCGCACGAAGGATCAGGGTGTAATCTGTGGTAAGGACGAAACAATCCTGTACGTACTATTTTCAGCCCAATTACCAGAGGAGTTTATTATATCTGTCCCTTTCTGAGATAGGGAGGCACTATATCTACCCACTTTCCCAAACCAAGCTGCGGCAACAGGTCTGTCTACTGCTGTGGTTTTGAGCCAATAGGGTCGCAGGGAGTGGCAATTACATGGAGCTGCAAACACAAAATTGTGTAGTTAAGGACACCTTGGTTCAAAGGAAGCTTGACTGATATGTAATGCACTTGCTGTTTTTTTTTCCCGGAATCACAAAAGGGGCCCACAGAGTCAGCCTTTCCATGGTGACAGCCTCTCACTGGGAAAGCGTCCATCTATACAGCAGATTAGTCAATTTGATACAGGAAAGTCTCGGCCCGGTTGAGCTCTGGATTTTGCAGCTCATTTCGTATTCGTACTGGTAAATACAATCCTTCGAGTATTCTACGCCATCGGAACGTAGTGAAGTTTGTCTGTCGTGACTGCTTTTCGATGATATGTTGATATTTCCACACAGTCTGCCTCATGATAGTGGTGGCCCTCTCTGTAAGGGCTGTAGGCTTCACTTGTGCCAGGGAGTGTTGTCCTCTCCCTACCCTTTCTGTAGCGTTGATGAATTGCTGTAGCATGTCAATGACCGTGTCCTCTGTACTCTGCGTAGCAGCAGCTTGTACAGCATTGAAAACTTCTTTTCGGGCAGCGTGACCGTGCCATTGCAGTGAATGACAAAGCACGGAGGCAATCTCAATCTCTTGCCACGGGTCCGCTTGCGCGTCTAGGAGCAGCTGTACATTTTTCTTGTGCCGATGGAGGACAGCAAGAAACAGTGGTGGTAGCGCTCCTTTCACGGGCATGACCGAGGCACCAGCCTCGAGCAGAGTTTGAACAAGCTGTGAGCTGCCCAATTCAACTGCTAATTCCAACATAGTGGTAGGTTGCGTTTTGGGCGGGAGAGTATTGGGGTCAGCTTGGGCTTGTAAAAGTAAATAAGTTAAGCTGGCCCCATGTCGAGGAAAGCAGTGGCCAGCACTGGGCTGGTAAGCATATGGATCAGTAGAATGATCTCGAAGGATAGCAGAAGCTACTAAAGTGCTGATATGCCCTCCCTCCGTCATCAGGCCTGTAAGGCCTACTCCCTTGCCGAGGAGATAGCTTAAATCCATAACATCTTTGTGATGAATGGCTGTCATGAGGTCTTGGAATTGCTCTGCTGATGGGACTTGCAATGATTGCACTATATAGCATACAGCTGCCTCATTTGCATCAGTATCGAGCTGAACAGCCCTCAATGGCGATTGGATTACTGAAGAGCTGGCTGCATAGAGGAGCACTTGGAAGGGCGAATCCAACCTAAGCACTCTGGCCATCTGCTTCATGATATCCCATCCGAGAATTGACCGTTCCATGACGTCCATCGTCAGGGCTACTTCTCCCAGGAGTCCATGGCGCACACAGAGTTGCATACGTATCCCGTACAGTGGAGCGGAGGCAACCCTGACAGTCTTTAGCCAGAGAAGCCTCACTCTTAAGACTACCGCCAAAGGGACTCGTCAAAGTAAGGAATAGGGAGGATACAGAAGGGGATACCAGGAAGTGAAGCAATCAAGAAAGATCAGATCATCGAGACTTGACCATAATTGCAAAAAAGACTAAACATGAAAAACCTTGTAACGAACACATTGAAGTGCAATCCAACACATCGAGCCAGGGACCTAACCTGTACCAGGAACCGGTAATGGAGCTCGTAACATCAGTGCTTTGTTTGATCTAAAAATGCTGCAGGCCCTCCATCGAGCAGCATGACAAGTGGCCTCATGCTCACCACAGACAGTTTCAGCAGGAGTGCAAAGGAAGAATACCGCATGCAATGCTTTACCTGCATACTGATATTGATAGACTTCTACTGATCCATCAATAGGCGTACCTTCCCGTGCATTTAGCTTCTTTTCACGTCCTGCATCCTCGGGGTGAGAATAGGGCCACAGTCTTCGCTGTGGTTCCTGCGGACTTTTTACAGCATGCAGATGTCAGAATTTAATGTGCACTCAGTTCTGACTTCCCTCTGTAGCTGGCTCTGTGCAAGATTCCGTTGGAGCAGCTGAAGCAGCTTGCCCCAAATCTTCCTCCTTAGCTGCTGCTTGTTCATTCTCGATTTGCACTAAATTGCCCACAACTTCTTCCATTTGGGTGGCTGCCTCTAGTACAACTGACAATAGAGTGCGAGCATAAGCCAGCTGTTTAGCAGCACGGGCCCGGCCCTCTGCCGCTGGTCCAAGTGGCGGTACTTCACCTTGTCGCCACATCGTGACTTTGCTGGTTGTATGGGTTGGCACGGTTGCAGCTGAGTTAGGCTCAGCCTGATCGGCAAAGGTCGCATTGAGCTTCTGCAGATCACGTGCGCTGTAATTCCCGGACGGGTCAACCTGTTGGGTATTCATTTGTCCCGAGGAGTCCGAGTGCTTTCTCTTGCCAGGTAGGTTCTCTTCTCTTCGAGGCATGGGCTTCATGGCAATTTTGTGTTCAAAGCCAGTTTTGAAAGTTTCGTGAGCTGCTGAACTACAACGGGATTCTTTGTTCAGGGCTATGGTCTTATCCGTCACCTTGCCTGAGCTATTGGTCAGGTCAGTGACGTACCAGCACGATGTACGATTTGCCAGGATATTGTGTTCATGCATCCTGTCAACATAAAAATGATTCAATTTCTCACTGTGTTGGTGGTTCGTGATGACGACAAATCGTCTGGGACTAACCCAGATCCACAGATCTTCCTGGAAGGACTGTGTGGCATAGAAAGGCCATATCTGTCGTCCTCCCATTTCCACAAAACAAAAGTTTGTGTAAACATCATCACTGGCCTCTGTGTCTATGTGACAGAAATCATGCCTCTGAGCCTGTGTACCAAAACGGGGGAGCCATTGTGGGAAGCACACAACCAAAGCGGAGAACGATATCCATCGCCGGCATAGCCGTAAAGGTATTCCCTATCTATGGAGCACGGAAAAAAGCTGCTCGCCGTGAGCCGGTGGTCACGACTATGCGAGGCTAGCGCTGCAGTGACTTCCTGTGTGAGCCGCAGCTTTGACTTCTGTGCAATGACCAATCGAAACCTTTTAAGGGATCGCGCGCCATTCACGGTCACAACCATAGCTATGGCAAGAGGCGGTTTGTCTTGGGAGCTAAACGGTGTATCTAGGCCCCACTCAAGGACCGCTTCTGCATCTGATGGCACGTGCTTGGGCTCATGGAACTTTTTTTTCCTCGAGTGTGGCCGATGTCGCACTAATGGCTCGGTCCTTACATGTGAGTAAGCAGACAAAACTCTGTACAAGGACAAAAAGTCCTTAGAATAAGCAAATCGATGTAACAACAAAACGGAAACCAAAACCACACCACAAACGACGACCCGCAAATCCCCCAGCCAGACTTGCGTTTCGCCAGCGGAAACAGCGAAGCAAACAGCAGAAAACAAACCCAAACCAAAAAACGGGGCCAGAGCCCAAACAAAAACACCCACCGAATCGATTTGCAATTGGACGCAGTGGCAAATCCACTGCATCACTGTCAAAAGCATGCAAAAAATGAATTATGTGTCGCAGCTGCCCAGGCAGACATGAAGACTCTAGCGCTAAAGTTAACTCTAGCATGAGACAAGCTGTACACGAAAGCAGAGCTACTATGAAATCTCTCTCAGAGGCCTCTCAGGTCAGCTCGTCATGGGCCTTCATGGACGTAATAGTCATCCTCTTGACTGTCAGCTGCGATCACAAATCCAAAGTCAAATGAAGTCAGAACCCCCCTATGAAGGGGGGGCCAGTGAAGGCACTGAGGAAGCAAAGAAGGCCAGGGAGCGGCTTCCAAACATGCCATCGCCGACAATAAATCAAATAGGGGGGAGCACGCCCCTAATTTCATAGGGGAGATGCAGCCATCCATTGTATGGTCTCAGTCAGCGACTTACTTGGTAGTATCCGCAAAGCTGAGCGACATGCAGAAAACGCTTGTGTCTATAAAATGTCTTTGCAATTGCCACAGTACCAGTGCTGTCGTAGGCAGTGTAGCGTTCGAAAAACAGGTTCGCAAGGGATACAAACTGCAGAACTGTTCAGGACATTGCAGGATGTCATCGTTCCTGAAGGACCTGCAGTGCGTTGCAGTACGTACCGGAGAGCATGGTAGCAAAACAGCGGCTGTATTGCCACTCACCCAGAGAGTAGACAGGCTGCAGAATTGCCACATCTTCTGTCCAGTGACGAACCATGTTAGCAGTCTTGTGCTGCTCGCGGGCGCCCCAGGCTGTCCTACAGGGAGGAACACCGGAAAGCACCGGTGAAGCTCGCTGCAGCACAGGCTGGTCCATGGCATCGGCCGGCTAACTATCACCCCCTTCAGTTGGATTCAGCTACCGATAGAGAGTACCCAGCCAGAGGACATACCAGGGGGACCCAAACAAAACAAACGAATTAAGGCAAATTAGCAAAGCAGCCCCTCAGAGAAAAGAAGTCTTGCCAGCACGAAAGGCAGAAGAGGTAGGCGGCCTTTACGGGCACTGGCAATACGGCTGTCCTGAGTCACCTTAGTGGGTCACAAGAGTGCTGTGTCAGTGTCTTTCCATTCAGTGTAGAAAACAACCAACCAAAAACCATCCAGAAACCTAGTACGTACAGCCAAACAAAACTCCATTCATTGTGCCTGAGTGAGAGCAGGGGAGAATGAAACAAAAACAGAGGAAGCAGAGGAAGCACGCAAGGTCCACCAGAGACACAAACCAACAAAAGGAAAACCCAGCAAAGCACAACCGGACAAAATGACCAAGCGGCAACCAGACAGGAGGGGGCGCCGGGCAGGCAGAGGAGGACAGGGAATAGCAATAGTGCAGCTTAGCGGAGTCTAATATGGGCCTGGATCATCAGCACGATGAATACCTCAGTATGGCCAAACTAAGCTCCCCGACGTCACCAGTGACATGGTGTAGAGGGTAAAAATCCCCACACAGGGCGAGTAGCCTTTGTTGCCATGAACCGAATGACGGAAGGATAGCAAAGCTTAACCACACTCCTAGCATGAAAGCAGGGCAACAGAGCCGTCACAGATGCAACCAGATACCCAGAGGGAGGCACCAGTGCACCGGGGTGCAAGCTGGACCAGAGCACACATATAAGACCGACCGCGGGGCAGGGGAGGCAGGAAGGACAGAGACAGGAACCACAACAAAGGAGGGCAGACACACAGGCAGGGCACAAGAGGGCGACACAGACAAAGCACTTGAAGAGCAAAGTGCGCAGGACCCGAGTAAGGCACGAAGTGAAAGGAGGACAGAGAGAAGGAGGGGCGTGCAGCAAAACATAACAAACACCGCAAAACGAATTAGATCAGTACAAATGCACCTGTCACGTCTACGGACAGACACACGAGTACAGAAAACACTAAGCTCACAACATATACCTGGGAGAAGAAGACCCCAATGCACCTGCCACGTCTATGGACAGATGCACCAGTGGTCATGAAAACCCAAGTGAACAGATGAGTGAACAGATGAAGGGAGGGACAAACCAGACAAGAGGAGCCAACGGTAGGTCCCGACCGGAGCAAAAAGGGCCCAACTCAACGGACAAGGAGGGCCAGACAACAAGAAAGAAAAAGAAGCAAACCAAAAAGGCCGGAAAAGCGAAGAGGTGAAACGAGGTGTGCGACCCAGGGACAAGTAGAGGAGGAGGAGGAAGAAAGCTATGTCTGACTCCGTGTAGTGTATTCAAGATGGTGGCGTTTGTCTGCTCGGAGAGTATCATTCCAGCTATTACCAATTGCAAAGGAGACAGGATTCTCTGCTTCATTCATTGCAGCCAAGCGACGTACTTCATTGCATTTGGCGTCGAAAGCAGCTACATCGATATCCGGTGCTCGTTTGCGTAGTTTCCGATCAGGGAAGGCACGCTCTCGCACGTGTTGTTGCAGGATCTGTTCTGGTAGATAATAAGCGGGTCGTTGGAACAACACTCTGCTGGCTAACTTAGCGCGATTGACTTCCCAGTGAGTGAACATATGTTGATGCTGCACTTGCTGCTTGAGTTGTGCAGCATATTGGTGAAAACTTTTGGGCGTATGCCACAATCTCACAAGGCTATAATTGGACGGCCAATCAAGCGGGCACAATGTGGCTGTCTGCTTCCACATCTCAGGCGTAAGTCCTTTAGCGGACGGCACAATTATTTCCAGGTTGACTCGGGTGGGTCCAGTGGGTTGCAGGCCCATCATTATATAGGGGTCAACAACCCCTTGTGTGTATCCTCGGGCGAGTTCCGAAAAGCAGTCAGCTGCTTGAAATTCCTCATCCAAGGCCAAGCTCAGTCCTGGAGCGTTCTTGTCAGTAAATTTAACCGCCTGTAAGACTTGATCAGCAGCATCTCTCTGCAGCCCTTCAAATACTCGATGGGTACAAGAGAAGGAGACCTCCTGTGGGGCTTGGGTGTTACCGCCAGCTTCCCCTAAGAAACATGGCGCGATCTTGCTGGCCCAGCTCGCCGGAAACCACGCCAATAAGGCCGTAGTACCACTAACCAGGTCGACCCCAGTGTGACGCCGCGAGTGGGGCTGGTTCGTGACAACAACCTTGACAGGGCCGCTAGGGGCACGTTTTCGGTTCACCTCTGCACTCTCTCTTGCTGCCACAATGAGCTCGGAGAGGATTGGACGAAACCAGGAAGTGGCATATAGCAGGCACTCCGTCTCTGGGGTAGCCAGGGACTCTGCTCTTCGAGTAAGGGAGCAGATGTACTGCGAGAGCGTTTCGGCCAGCCGGAGGGTAAAACTCCGGGCAGCGTGTGCGAAGACCTCCTCAACCGTCTCAATAACGCCCCGCAGCCACAGTTCTGACGCAATTGACATGAAGAGGCGGGCAAACTTTTCCTGCATTGAAGTCAAGGAGATAGTAAGTTTAGCTTGCAGCCACAGGTGTGGAAGAGCTCCAAGGTTGTCAGGATGATAGAAAACACTCGCGCTGGGCTGTGAACTGCTGATCATAATGGCCAACTTGTCCGCAGCACCTTTGATTTCCTGTTCCGAAGGATCATCCATGGCCGGTGGGATTGGCGGGCACCATGGTTCCTCTGGAGGTGTAGCCTCATCATCATCTTCGCTCTCTGCCTCCGTTCCACTTGCAGTGGTGTCTTGTTCCTCGTCCGACGAGGGATCGTCCACTTGCTCGCCAGCCCCTTCCGGGCCTACCAGAGGGCTCTCTCTCATTTGTATCTGCAGCGCAGGGGCTTGTAATAGCAGTGGCTGCAGTCGGTGTGCGTCAAAATAGTGGATACCTGGGATGAGCAATATTCGCCGATCTTTGGTGGCTTGATGAAAATACATCTTGCTTCCTCTGAGCCTGTGTACCAAAACGGGGGAGCCATTGTGGGAAGCGCACAACCAAAGCGGAGAGCGATATCCATCGCCGGCATAGCCGTAAAGGTATTCCCTATCTATGGAGCACGGAAAAAAGCTGCTCGCCGTGAGCCGGTGGTCACGACTATGCGAGGCTAGCGCTGCAGTGACTTCCTGCGTGAGCCGCAGCTTTGACTTCTGTGCAATGACCAATCGAAACCTTTTAAGGGATCGCGCGCCATTCACGGTCACAACCATAGCTATGGCAAGAGGCGGTTTGTCTTGGGAGCTAAACGGTGTATCTAGGCCCCACTCAAGGACCGCTTCTGCATCAGATGGCACGTGCTTGGGCTCATGGAACTGGACAGTGCGATCTTTGAGGGTATAATATCCATAATGATATACCGCAAGCGTCTGCGCCATCCCAATCAGCCCAGACATATCAATGGGGGAGACAATATACGTATGCTGGATGGCTCTGGTGAGCGCGACAGTGGCTCGTCCAAAGCAATCCTCTTTGTCCTCTACCGTTGCCCCTCGCCGGCCCCCACTAAGGAAACCACATCCTGTCTGTACCACTACTGCTATTCGTGCAGTGGCTCCTGCTGCTGACGAGGTGGTGGCAATTCGCAGACCACCAAACCAAGCAGCTTGGAAACCATGCTGCAGAAGTTGCGTGTGTACTGCCGTACGATTACACATTACGAGGAGCTGCGCCGTCGCTCCTTGGTTGAGGTCTCGATAGCACTTTTGAAGATAGTTGAGAAATACTACGATATCCTCAATGGCCGCCAGGAGGTCTCTGGAGTATCTGGGTACTTCCCATAACACAGTACGGAATCCTCCCTGCACAACCGTGTAATCATGCGGGACAAAATGGCCTATCTGTATGGGATCCTGATCATGTAGCACCAATTCCGGGTACCGGACTGCGACGATGGCTTTATACGTCAACAGGGACACTCTGGAGCTGTTGGGCAGTATGATGCCCCATCTATGCGGACCATCTAGGCCGGCTGCTTCAATCGTGGTTGTACACTCAGGGATGCCGAATTCTTCTGGCGCAGTTGCAATAAGCAAGACGGCGAGTATTGCAGAAATCAGGCAGCTCTGAACATTCAGGTGGCTAAGCGTTTCCTCACTGAAAAGGCGCGCCAAGGAGATTGGTAGATGCTGGGCAGTTGTTGCCGTGACCCACGTCCCTGTGTGTGGTGCTTGGCCAAGGTTGAGTAGCCGCGCGACTTCAGAGTTGCTGTCCTGACTCGCATCCGGCCACAGGAGGGCAATTAACTTGGTGAGCCGGGCAGGAGGCAGATAGTCGCCAGGGCGATTCAAGGCTCGTAGCCCCAAGGGACGATGAAGAAGCTTTTGTCTGTTCGCTGCTGCCGCCCTTCCCTTGGATAGCCCTCCAGGTGTTTGCCTATGGTCACCAACAAATACTAACAGTGCTGGTTGCTGGATTGCAGCGAGAGCGGCAATTTCATGGTAGTTGCCGTACTGTTGACTTTCATCCATAAATGCAAGCCAGACTTTAGAGAGCCAGAGACTAAAGGACGAGTATTTCATGGCCATTTCCGCCGTAGCAGAGCCTCCGGTCGCAATCAATATGCGTTTCTCAGCAATAACCCTATTGCGATCACTGCATCGAACATCAATTTTTGTTGCATACGCCTCGCCTTTACCTTCCTCGATGCGACCTAGTAACCGTCCAAAGGCACTTCGTGGAGCTAGGTCACTGATTTGATCCGCCAAGGCTTTTGCAGCAACATTTTCTTTGGTGTACACTATTGCATAGAAATCATTGAGCTCGCAGCTGAGGGCAATTAGCAAAACCGCCAAAGAACGCGTCTTGCCGGCACCAAAAACGCCTGCGATGCACAGGTCAGAACGGCCAGTGAGGATCGCCAGGAGCAATGCTACTGCAACAGTAAGGACGTGCCCATCCCCGTGCGCTGCCAATGGGAGTAGGCTGTCGCGCATATATTCATCATGCGGGCCTGGGAGAGCAACTCCAATAGGTGTCAGTAAGCGACACACTCGGACCAGAGCGTCCGTTAGCTTCGTCCGACGTTCACTCATCATTCTTCGCACTGGGATGTTGGTTTTTTTTTCCTCGAGTTTGGCCGATGTCGCGCTAATGGCTCGGTCCTTACGTGTGAGTAAGCAGCAAAAACATCTGTACAAGGACGCACGGTCCTTGAAATCAGCAAATCGATTGAAGCAAAACAAAGAACCAACAACCACACCAAAGCGACGACCCGCAAATCCCCCAGCCAGACTTGCGTTTCGCCAGCGAAAAAAGCGAAACAAAAAGCAGGAAAACACCAAAACAAAACGGGGCCAGAGCCCAAACGAAACACCCACAGAATCGATTTGCACCAGGAAGCAGTGGAAAGTCCACTGCATCCCTATCAAAAACATGCAAACAAACGAATTATGTGTCGCAGCTGCTCAGGCAGACATAAAGACTCAGCTCGGAGGTTAACCCTAGCATGAGCCTAGCTGTACACGAAAGCAGACTACCACGAAATCTCTCTCAGAGTCCTCTCAGGTCAGCTCGTAGTGGGCCTTCATGAACGTAATAGTCATCCTCTTGACTGTCAACTGCGATCACAAATCCAATGGTCAAAGAAATCAGAACCCCCCTGGAAGGGGGGGCCAGCAATGACAATGAGGAAGCAAAAGGCCAGGGAGCGGCTTCCAAACATGCCATTACCGACAAGAAATCAAACGGGGGAGCATGCCCCTAGTTTCATAGGGGAGATGCAGCCATCCGTTGTGTGGGCACAGTCAGCGGCTTACTTGCCAGTATCCGCAAAGCTGAACAACATGCAGAAAAAGCTTGAGTGCAAAAACTGTCATTGCATTTGCCACAGTACCAGTGCTGTCGCAGTGTAGCGTCAAAGAAAGCAGGTTCGCAGGAAATACAAACTGCAGAACTGTTCAGGACATGTCAGGATGTCATCGTTCCTGAAGGACCCGCAGTGCGTTGCAGTACGTACCAGAAAACATTGTAGCATTGTAGCAAAACCACGGCTAAATTGCCACTCACCCAGAGAGTAGACAAGCTGCAGAGTTACCACATCTTGTTGTCCAATGACGAACCATGTTGGCAGTCTTGTGCTGCTCGCGGGCGCCCCAGGCAGTCCTACAGGGAGAAACACCGATCGCACCGGTGAAGCTCGCTGCAGCACAGGCTGGTCCATGGCATCGGCCGGCTACCTACTGCCCCCTTTCAGTCGAATTTAGCACCCGACAGAGAGTACCCAGCCAGAGGACAACCCAGGGGAACCAAAACAACCAACCAAATTAAGGCAAAAACGCAATCAGCCCCTTTAAAGAGCAAAATTTCAGCTAGCACGCAAGGCCGAAGAAAGACGGCCTTTACAAGCAGAGGCAAAACGCCTGTCCTAAGTCACCTTAGTGGGTCGTAAGAGTGCAGTGTCAGTGACTCTCATTCAGTGTAAGAACCAACAAAAAACACCCACCAGAAAACAAACGTACCAACAAACAACCGATTCTCCATTCATTCGTGCCTGAATAAGACCCCAATGCACCTGCCACGTCTATGGACAGATGCACCAGTGGCCAAGAGAGAGAGCGAGGGAGAGAAGCAAAGCAGAGGGCAAAGTAAGGAGCAGAGGAAGCACACACGGCCCAACAACCACACAGACAGAGAAGAGGTGGAAGCGGGAAGACCGCCAAAGGAACAACAGGACACAAGGACCGAGCGGCAACCAAAGGAGGGGGCGCCGGGAAGGCAGAGGAAGACAGGGCGGAGAAGGCTACACACATCACATTAGAATAGCAACAGTGCAGCTTAGCGGAGTCTAAGATGTGCCTGGATCATCATCACGGTGAATGCCTTAGTATGGCCGAACTAAGCTCCCCGACGCCACCAGTAACATGGTGTAGAGGGTGAACACCCCACACAGGGCAAGAAGCCTTCGTTGCCATGAACCGAATGACGGAGGGAAAGCAAAGCTAAACCACACTCCCAGCAAGAAAGCAGGGCAACAGAGCCGTCACAGCTGCAACCAGATACTCCGAGGGAGGCACCAGCACACAGGAGTGTGAGCTGGACCAGAGCACAAAAGAGACTACACGCGGGGCAGGGGAGGAAGAGAAGCAGAGGCAGGAAGCACAGCAAGGGAGGGCAGGCAACACGGGAAACACCGAGGCCCACACAAGCACAGCGAGGAGCACAAACCAACAGAGACAACGAGCCCGCGGCGCCAAAGATAGCACGAAGACACAAGCACCACCGGGCAACACAAGCAAACAGCCACAGGACAGACAAGGAGAAAGAGAACAGCGCAGACACAGCAGAAGAGAGGCACACTGCGCAGGACCAGAGTAAGGCGAAACGACAGGAGGACAGAAGAAGGGAGGGGCGAACAGCAGAAAGAATCGAGCAAAACAAAACGAATTAAGGAGCACAAGTGCACTAGTCACATCTACGGACAGACACACAAGTACAAGTGCTAAGCTCGGCCATAATACAGGGAAAGTAAGACCCCAATGCACCTGCCGCGTCTATGGACAGATGCACCAGTGGCCAAACAGACCCAGGTAGACAGCACAGGCAAAGACGCGAAAGGCCGGAAGGGGAAGCCACTATTAGGTCCGACCGGAGCAAAAAGGGCCCAACAGAGCGAACTAGGGGGCCAAAGCAGGGACTGAGAAAGACCAGAAAGACAAAAAGGTGAAACGAGAGGTGCGACCCAGGAGGGTGGGGGAGGGGAAAGAAAGAGGGTTATGTCTGACTCCGTTGAGTGTATTCAAGATGATGGCGTTTGTCTGCTCGGAGAGTGTCATTCCAGCTATTCCCAATGGCAAAGGAGACCGGGTGTTCTGCTTCTTTTATTGCAGCCAAGCGACGTACTTCGTTGCATGTGGCGTCGAACGCAGCTATGTCAATATCCGGTACTCTTTTGCGTAGTTTTCGATCAGGGAAGACGCGCTCTCGTACCTGCTGTTGCAAAGTCTGTTCCGGTACATAATAAGCTGGTCGTTGGAACACCACTCTGCTGGCTAGCTTAGCGCGATTGACTTCCCAATGGGTGAACATATGTTGATGTTGAACTTGTTGCTTGAGTTGAGCAGCATATTGGTGGAAGCTTTTGGGCGTGTGCCACAATCTCAGAAGGCTATAATTGGACGGCCAATCAAGCGGGCACAAGGTGGCTGTCTGTTTCCACATTTCAGGCGTAAGTCCTTTACCGGACGGTACAATTATTTCCAGATTGACTCGGGTGGGTCCAGTGGGTTGCAGGCCCATCATTATATAAGGGTCAACTACCCCTTGTGTGTATCCTCGGGCGAGCTCTGAAAAGCAGTCAGCTGCTTGAAATTCCTCATCCAAGGCCAAGCTCAATCCTGGAGCGTTCTTATCAGTAAATTTAACCGCCTGCAAGACTTGATCAGCCACATCTCTCTGCAAGCCCTCAAATACTCGGTGGGGACAGGAAAAGGAAACCTCCTGTGGGGCTTGAGTGTTGCCGCCAGCTTCCCCTAAGAAACATGGCGCGATCTTGCTGGCCCAGCTTGCCGGAAACCACGCCAATAAGGCCGTGGTACCACTGACCACGTCGACCCCAGTGTGACGCCGCGAGTGGGGCTGGTTGGTGACGACAACTTTGACTGGGCCACTGGGGGCACGTTTCCGATTTACCTCTGCACTCTCTCTGGCTGCCACAATGAGCTCAGAAAGGATTGGGCGAAACCAGAAAGAAGCATACAGCAGGCACTCCGTCTCTGGGGTGGCCAGGGACTCCGCCCTTCGGGTAAGAGAGCAGATGTACTGCGAGAGCGTTTCAGCCAGTCGGAGGGTGAAGCTCTTCGCACTGGGATGTTGGGCTGCAGAATGCCCATCGTCAGCGGGAGTCGTGCCGGATTTGCCTGTGCGAATACCAGCAACTCACATCTGCTTCGTGTGTCACCAAGGAAAGCCATTTCTTCCATCACCACCGAAAAGCTTGCGTGGAAGACAATGAGTTTCGGCCAGTCTCGTTCGGGGTCAAAGTATTCCACTTCCGCTGGCTGTTGTACTAGGAGGCGGCCACAAAATGCAAGCGCAACTGACCTGGAGACCAGGACTAGCTCAAGGGATTTCGGGGCAATTCGACAGTATGCACGGGAGTCAGCGGACCGACTAGTACCTTGCATTACTTTCTCTTGGACTAGGAAGATGTGAAAAACGTAAACCCAAGTACACCTCTCGTGTACCCAAATCGACGCTTTCATAAAATCACTACGTCAGACGCAAACACCTACTGTGGTTGCGGCTCCGCAGTTACTTACTTCTCTGCAATGTCAAATAAAGGAACTTGTTCCACCCCGACTCCTAAGTGCACGTCAGACTCCTTCTTTTCTCTCCAGACGCCACACACGACGGAACAGGTCAACAAGAACCAGGGCAGGCACACAGCCACAGCCCACAAACAAAGAAAGGAAGCAAGCTGTTCCAGTGTGGCTACTGTTTCAAGTGCCCTAGGTGACACTGCAGTTCAGTTCTCTTCGGAACATTTGACACCACTCCCTTGAGCCGATGTCTCAACTGGGAAACTCGATTCCAGGTTTCCAATACACAACCTTCCTTCAAAGGTTGTTGAAACAATTCCACACTGCTATGATATACAAATCACCTAGTCACAAAAACGTCAGAAACATTTCCAAAAGTTCTCAAGTCAAACTGGTTCTCGTCCAAACGCAAATAACCAGCTAGCCGGTGTCACTAGTCTCTACCAAACGTCTAGACTAGTTACACGGCTACTCAAGAACGAAATGATCCACTCAAATTCCTATACAAAATCCTCTTGCAATACAGAACAACATGGGAACCTCATGTTCCCTCTCCAAAACAGTTCTTCACACAGAGATGTCTTCTCATAGTTCCAAACCGTCGAGGAGAGTAGAATGTTCTGCTCGACTTCTCAGCCAATATCCAGTCATAAACAGTCATAGCGCTAAAGTAGTTCGCTCACTGTCATAACCAAACGTCAGCAACAAGTCACAAGCATAAAGATCATAATGCAGCTTTCCAGATCAAATATCCAGAGGCCAAGGAAGATACGTAGGCATTGTCCTCACAATACCGGAGTATCTCAAATAAGGTACGTAGGCATTGTCCTCACAATGCCGGAGTACCTCAAATAAGATACGTAGGCATTGTCCTCACAATGCCAAAGTATCTCAAATACTCACAAGTGGCAACAAAACAGGCTTCATCAACATCTCAGATGTACGAAGCCATGTCAAGAATCGAGATGGATGATCCAAAAAACATCTCAGTCGGATTCATACACCTCTAAGAGGTCAAAGAGCTTCCGAAATCGATGGAGTCATAACATCCCGACTCAACTGCATAGCGAATGCTTCTGGAAGCATTCGCTTCGAGTCATAAAGCCAAATAAGTCTTCAAATTGTATCCAAAGGATAATCAAGCTCCAAGTAGATCCACTTAGACTCACTGGTCGATGTCTCAGATCCGCTCATGCAGCTTCTCGTACCACAAAGCAGTATTGAAGCTACTGATGTCTGACGCAGACACCTTCCCATAGTCCAGTTTCACCACTGAAGGCTCAATGAAAGTCAGGTCGCTCCAATGCCAAGTTGCACCCACAAGGGTCCAAACTTCCACACCCCCTTTCGACATGACATTCATTTCTCTCTCTATACATACTCAGATGTATATCCAGTATGAACTTCGCCATACCTTCAAGGTCAAACTCATAGAATACATCGTATTCGCCAGGAGACTTCGATGCTCCAAGCACCTCAACAGGAAAATGAAGTATAAACTCTTCTGATGCATTCGAAGTTTCCAAAAAAATATATGACTGTCTTCGAAAATCAACTGATCCTCAAGAGATAGACGGTTGTTCCTCCAACACTTCGCTCATCTTAAATAAACAGTCCATCCATATCCACAACCATCGCCAATGCTGATGTCAGCAATATTCCATAGACGTCTCCATGGGTACAGCTCCCATCAATCCTCAACCAGTCAACATCACCAGCTCAGAATCCATCAACTGATCAAAGAGACCATGGCGTCAATTCACGATCAACTACAGTGCTGTTTGTGGATCCCTAGAGCAAACAACAAACACCAACAACACACACACGAGATCCAAGACGGAGACAGACGAAGCACTGTCGGAGTCAACACAAAACCAAGGCCGACTGTTTCAGCTAATCCGCATCCTCCAATGGAAGATAAACGCGTCAGACAAGCAAAACTGTCATCAGCCTCAACTACTCACAGTCCAAAACCATATTCGTGGTATCAAAGTTTTGAACACGAATATATATTGATGCACCATGCAAGCTCGGTCTCAGACAAGCTATGTACTAGATACACTAAGCTTGGAACACCTTAGATACCAAGCGTTCTAAGTTTCGGGCACGCTAGGCATGAGATGCACTAAGCTCAGGGCAAACTTCCAAGGCTGGACCTTGTCCCCCTTTTGAGATAAAGTCCATCAACCTTCAAAAACCTCAAATGAATTCTGGCCATCATAAAAGTTGATCTATTGCATGTTCAAACAAAGAAAACAACTACCTAAACAACTTCACAATCACTACCTACGAACATGTTCACAACGCCAGGGAAATCCATTCCACTGACATCAAGATGCGCAAACCTATCAAAAGCAATTTCAACAACACTGACATGTATCTCAAGTCAGGGATGTCCAATCCACTGATATCACAATTAAATCAATCACAAGACGCTCAAAATCAAAAACAAAACCTTCCAAGGGTTTCCATCAGACGTTTGGCCTGGACCTACTTTGATTCTCCTCACTTAAGAATCAGGTCTGGCCTTGTCATCATTTGGAAAACGGCGGCAGATAAACACAAACCACACTCAACAATGAATCAATCACAATGCACAAGTTCACAACAAATTCACAAACATGTCCAAATTCACAAGCAAGTTCACAAACATGCCCAAATTCACAAGCATGTCCAAGGACAACGCAAACATGACACCGTTCCAATCCAGAGCTGATTCATCCCAAGCAATATCAAACCTTGCAGGCTCACCCCCTTTTGCAGCGCAGGAGGTCTGAATCACAGACACAGTCATAGCAATGGTGCACCAGAGTGAACCTCGAGCTAGCCGATACTAGCTATTCTCTCTGCCGCAAAGAAAACTGCTAATCCTTTACAAAAAAAATCAGGCCTCTCTCAGATGTCATCCCAGGGCGGCACCAGCATCTCTATTGATACACCCGACGACACTGTTGTTGCCCATCGCGCAACATGGCCAGGCCGCCTGGTGCCCAAAGCGATATGAGGGCATTCACTTGGGCACCCTTGTATGGCGTAGGGGATAACGTGCGGACTTCACCGCTGGTTGCATCTTTCGACATGATAGCCCCTTGCCGTTGGCTTGGCGTAGTCAGCCCAGGATGCAAAGACATGGCCGGCCTCTGCTCCCCAGGGTTGATAGGGCAGAAGCCCACAAACAGGGACTCAGGCAGTGCAGGCGGTGTCATCAGTCCTGCTGGGATAGTCACTGATGGCGCTGCAGGAGGCGCCACCTGTGGTGGCTGCACATTGGTCGGCAGTCCACATGCCGAGGCTCCTGGAGCTCCATGCACTGGCACTCCGCCTGCAGAGGATCCATGTCCAGACGCCCCCTTCAGGCCATGTCCATGCACGGACGATGGAACCGTGTTCCCAGTCATTTCAGCCATACCAGGTGTGACAGGAGTTCCCACCTGTCCAACTCCGCTTGGAACATTCTGAAGCGGGAAGGATGGGTAACCTTCCATCCTTTCAGGCATCGGCATCCCTGGGGCCTTCGAAGGATCTGGTTCACCCTTTTCTCCGATCACCCGGATGAGATCTCGAAGGAGGCCAGTCACCTCTCCAAGGCCTACCTTGATGGCCTGTTCTATTTTCTCCCCTCGATTTCCCACTTCTTCTTTCACAGAGCCAATGTTATCTTCAAGGGTATTGTTGCCTTTCAGCGACCATTTGGCTATGTGACTGAACTTGTCGAAAGCAGCGAGCAGCTTTTTCACCTCGTTGCTTTGATGGGTAACGGTACTACCCATCGCCGTTGCCGCATGTGCATGAAGAGCAAGCTGCTCTTTGATACTTCCCAGGCTTTTCACTAATTCCAGGCGTCCTTCATTGTACCCTTCCATGGCCTGGTTCAGCTCTTCCGACACGGCTGCAATTCGGCGGGAGCATGCCAGGATACTCTGCGCCAAGGCCTTTGAAGCCATCATCATCGAAATCTCGGGATCCCCAATGGTATCCTCAGTGACATCCTCAGGATTTGGAGGAACCTCCACATCACGGCCTTCTGCAGCTGGCATTCCAGGGACTTCCAACGCGGCTCCAGGGGCTCCCAACGCGGCTCCAGGGGCTCCCAACGCGGCTCCAGGGGCTCCCAACGCGGCTCCAGGGGCTCCCAACGCGGCTCGAGCTGGTGATCTCGATCGGTCAGCTCGGTCTCCTTCCGCATCATTGCCACGGAGTTCACCTTCCCCTGGCACCCCATGAATGTGGGGTCCACCTTCACCTGCCATGCTGACTACCCTCTCGAGTCTACGATGCAAGGCTTGGACGACACGGGCAGACAATCCCTGTTGAAGGTAGAGCCGCATTCTTCCATTTCCATCATACCAACATGAAAGACATGCCAAACAACACAAGTCACTAAACAACAAAAATCATTCACAAGACTGTTTCCCAAAATTCTGGACGCCACCAGCATACCAGAATTTTGCGAACCAGTATCACAAGTTCCAACATGCAACACAATCTGGCCTCACTTCCAAAGCAGCAAAATCAGGGGAAAACCTGACTGTCCTTCTCTCTACAAACCACCAAAACAGTCACCATCCCTAAAACTAAAACAAGTTCTGGTGAGTTCACTGTGCAATCCCTATTGTATGCAGCACCAACTCAAAAAATCGATTGACAGACATGCACATGTTCAGGAAATGAGGATGTCTCCGTGGTTTGATCAGAACCCTTCAACAAGCCATCTCCGCAAAAATTGCACTCGCCAACCGACAAACAAACAAAATCTAACTGCAACAAAAACAAGGCGCATTGCACAAAACACTCAAAAATTTGTTTGTGTTTCATTTGTTTGTTCCGTTTCGTTTAAAAACGAGATTCCACATGACGGCATTCCACACTCTTGCAACATGACTGCATCAAACAAACAACTGAAATGTGCCAATCATCACTTGCACGCGCTCAAGCCGCACTTTCACCTATTTCTCTCACGCATACCAATACTGCCAGAAACTCTAATGACTACATCTGGCAACTTGATCACACAGAAATGGGTCACAGGTATTTCAACCTTGCAGTGACCTCTGATATCGGCCTAAGATACGCTCACGCATCTCAAAAATCTGCCTTTGCATCTCGATCTCCAATTCTGAGAGATGATCACGGAACATTGTCATGATGTCCCGTTGGTTCGCATTCAAACGAACATCTTCCAGCAAAGGTAGAAGCCATTCCATGAGAACAAGCATAGTCTGTACTATCCGAAAGATACTCGTCAACTTCTCCAATCCGACAATCCACTCAATGTACCGTTCCTCCATTGCTTCACGTAGTGGTCGGTTGTCGCGATTGTCCATTCTTGGTACAAACTATGTGGCGATACTTTCCTTGAGCTTAAACGCTTGAGCCACTCACATTCCAGTGGTTTCTCAACTCTTACCTCCAAAGACATCTAGGCAAGTTGTCGGAGTCTTCACTGTCCAAACACCTACACTAGTGTCTCCAGGACTTACTCCCAACCTCAGCCTATCAAGATATTCTCAACGCTCCTCTCCAGGCACTCAATTGACAAGTCACTTTCAACACATGACCTACAGCCAACATGCCACAAAAAAGGAGTGAAACAAAAAACACACATCACTGCAAGTCTCAATACAGGCTGATCTCTTGACTGTGATCCTTGCCGCACACAGTTCCTCTGAACCAACGACCCATGACCCTACAGTCAATCTCCAACTCTGCATGACAATTCCATATATCCAAATTCAAAGTTTCCCTACAGCAATGCAAACTGTCCGTCCATCACATGAGCAATGCAGACCTCCCCAGGCTGCCGAAGGAACTCTTTCTTCTTTCCTTTCCGCATTTCAAACTGTGATTCAAAAACTATTCCTAATAGTACTCCATGGTCTGCCCGATTGCTATACTTGGACCCTGACCAGTTAAATGAACTTAACAGCCATCTCACTAATGCGGTACAACAAGCGCCCGTTGCTATCCCACTCTTCGCACTTCACAGGCCCATGCCAGCGATACTCAGTGGGCTTAGTCTTCTCCAAAATTCCACTCTCAACTTTCACAAGGTACCCGAGCGCAAAGACTTCCATTTCCATCACCGCATAGTCTTTCTGATGGAGCTCACCTTTCAAACCTTCAGGTGTCCAATCCATAAAGTACTGGGCACGATCCACAGCCTCCTTAGGTCCCAAACGTAGACCAAAACGGCCGGAGTATTCATCTGGAAACACTTCATTGCCCTTGTTCAACTCTTCCAGCTGCTTAGGCGTCAAAGCAATCCAGAGCTTGATCGACTCCATGTTTGAAACACGGACACACAGCCACGGTCTCAGAACTCTTGACACAAAACAGTCACAAACAGCTGCGGAAACGTGAATGGAGGTTCATCCAAAGCTCATATTCTTGGAAACCCAAAAACTGCCACACT
This sequence comes from Cladocopium goreaui, assembly GCA_947184155.2. Lineage (NCBI taxonomy): Eukaryota > Dinophyceae > Suessiales > Symbiodiniaceae > Cladocopium > Cladocopium goreaui. The sequence goes on along the minus strand of CAMXCT020002730.1, from coordinate 45,644 downwards.
TCTCATGTGTAGACATCACAAAAACTGACCCAACGGCTTTCTCTGTCGCTTCCAGCTTTACCTCTTTAAGCCAACGACCTTATACACCTCTAGGTCACAAACAGTTCAACGTTTCAAGCTCCGACATCAAAAACAGAGCTAAACGGATCGTCTCTTTCCAGGTAGCCAACCGCAAAGCACAAAAAGCTATTTCTACTGACGTCTCCTCCTAAACCAGCAAACTATGGCCTAACTAGGATCACTCAGCCCAACCTCTCTGAGCAAGTCTTCTTCAGCTGTCCTCTCCGGGGCGTCACTCACGCTCGTCAACTCATCATCCGAGTCGGCACGTGCATCACCGTGACCTTCCTTCCCAGACACAGACACCGCCGCAGCATCAATCAACGGTAGCTCCCTTCTGATGCCCGCCATACCTTCTTCCGCATCAATGACAACGGGTGTGGCACAAGTAGCCGCGTCAATGGGATATTCTCGACGCCTCCGATCCACATCAATGACATCAGATGCGGTACAGGTAGCCGCATCAATGGGATATGCTCGACGTCTCACAGCTTTCTTAGACTGGCCCTTCTTGTCGAAGCTCTCCTTGATCACTGAGGGCTTAGTCTTAGACGTCACGGATGTTGACTCCTGTTTAGACATGGCAGCCAGAGCTACCTCTGACCTTCTTGAACCATACTTGGCGTCGTCAGGGACAAGCATGATTTCCACCTTCAATCATCCACAGTGTACTCAAAAAAACAAAATTTCATGCGTATTGGGCTCCAAACAAAACAAATCAAATCCTCAGATTGAGTAACACTGTTATGACAATTCAGAAAGCGCTCTTCACATGCTCACCTCAGTCACCTGATACACCTTCTCTTATCACTCTTCTAAATACCAACTGAGTTCAAGACCCAAGACGTGCCTTAGTTGTATGCAAGAACTATATACCTGACACCATCAGTTCCCAACCTTTGCACCTTGGTCCAATACCTCAGTGTCCGAGGGTGTCACACCTGGCAATCTGCTGCCCTACCCTCAGGGATTTCCAAATTACAACTCTGCAGCAAGTTACCTACCGTCACTTTCTACTGCCGAAACGAAAATTCCTACGTCTAGGAACGCCCCATCCATGCAAACATCTTCAGATACTCCAGCGTAGCCTTGCACTAGTGACCCTACGCTAGCAATACGTCACACCATGACACAGACCCCTACCAGAATACTGCCAAGACCACATGGACGCCTTCCACAGACTACGCACCTACACAAGGTAAAAATAAAACTTGCTCTGACAGAGTCCACTGCCAACACAAATCCAAAAAACTCAACTCCTCCGTCCAAGTCACAAGTGTCCTGCCCAGGGCTGACTAATCTTGTATGCTCTTCTACAGGTACCACTGTCGACAGTTCACACGGGCCCACTTCTGTCCAGCCTACCAAGCATACACCCTGCCAATACTTGCCCAACTTCTAAACGAAGAGTCGTCCAACAAAACAGTTCCACGATCTTCATGATCCGTAGAAAACTATACATAAAACAGGGTCCCAAAGTTACCTGAACCCAACAGACTTCAACCAACTTCCCACTCCCTAGTGACCTTATACTTTCAGATCATCATCTCCTGTGAAACAGGTGCACCTTAGTACGAGCTCATCTCTGCCTCTGCGCATAGAACACGGAGCTCCAATATCCAAGATCCCAATCTCACCTTAGATGACGTCCTTAGTATCTTGTCACAAACAAGGGTCAGCGGAAGATGGTGTGGGTAGCCCTTTTCAGGGCTCCGCTACCATGTGAAAAACGTAAACCCAAGTACACCTCTCGTGTACCCAAATCGACGCTTTCATAAAATCACTACGTCAGACGCAAACACCTACTGTGGTTGCGGCTCCACAGTTACTTACTTCTCTGCAATGTCAAATAAAGGAACTTGTTCCACCCCGACTCCTAAGTGCACGTCAGACTCCTTCTTTTCTCTCCAGACGCCACACACGACGGAACAGGTCAACAAGAACCAGGGCAGGCACACAGCCACAGCCCACAAACAAAGAAAGGAAGCAAGCTGTTCCAGTGTGGCTACTGTTTCAAGTGCCCTAGGTGACACTGCAGTTCAGTTCTCTTCGGAACATTTGACACCACTCCCTTGAGCCGATGTCTCAACTGGGAAACTCGATTCCAGGTTTCCAATACACAACCTTCCTTCAAAGGTTGTTGAAACAATTCCACACTGCTATGATATACAAATCACCTAGTCACAAAAACGTCAGAAACATTTCCAAAAGTTCTCAAGTCAAACTGGTTCTCGTCCAAACGCAAATAACCAGCTAGCCGGTGTCACTAGTCTCTACCAAACGTCTAGACTAGTTACACGGCTACTCAAGAACGAAATGATCCACTCAAATTCCTATACAAAATCCTCTTGCAATACAGAACAACATGGGAACCTCATGTTCCCTCTCCAAAACAGTTCTTCACACAGAGATGTCTTCTCATAGTTCCAAACCGTCGAGGAGAGTAGAATGTTCTGCTCGACTTCTCAGCCAATATCCAGTCATAAACAGTCATAGCGCTAAAGTAGTTCGCTCACTGTCATAACCAAAAGTCAGCAACAAGTCACAAGCATAAAGATCATAATGCAGCTTTCCAGATCAAATATCCAGAGGCCAAGGAAGATACGTAGGCATTGTCCTCACAATACCGGAGTACTAGGGAGGCCCTTTTGAGCGAAGCCGGTTTTGAGAAGGTTTTCCGGACCCAGAATTGGGTCCGTCGGAGCAAGCTGTTTTGTAGATGATTTTGTTCCTTGTTGGGGCAAGCGGGGTGTATGTCCGTTGCTGCTTGAACCCGGTGGAAGTTAGCTTCTTATTATTTGGTTTCGTCTGGTGGCTTGATTGTTTGCTGCTAAAAGAAGGCCCATCAGCCTTTTGCAGCGTTAGGTGATTGCTTGAGGTGTTTCTTGTTGTTGCGGAGTTTGCGGGTTTTCGCGCAGGTGGCCGGCTTCCATTTGGATGATTGTATTGAATACTTTACTGCCCCTTGTTGGCCCCCCTTGCCCCTCTAGACTCCTACCGAAGTTTTCAGCCCAGAAAGAACATGAATCATGATCTTTTCAGTCAATCCCGTTATTAATTAATAGTATAAATTTAAAACGGGATGGAGTAGGAATCTGCTTAGGAAAATATGTGGCAAGGTGACGTATTGAAGGCTTTCTTACTCCGCCATCGTTTCGATATCGTGTCAATTACATTGGGTAATTGAATTAAAACATAGCACGGAGTAGCGGAGTAGCGCGGAGTAGCGAAGGATTGGTGAATGTTGCCTGGGTGGTGCTGCATCGCAAATCGCCACATTGGAGCTAGGGAACGGAGACAGCTGATACCACATGTGCGCTTTCAGGTTCCATTTCTGGGGCCGGAAAGTCAATTGAAATCAGGCTTCGCATGTGCGGACCTCCTCTGTTCCAAATCTATATGCTGGTTGCTTAAATAAATGCAGTTGTAATTTTTTTGTTTGTTGCAAGGGTCGGCCTTTGCTGTGGATTTTGCGATTTTACGGTCTCATTTTTGGTACCGCCAGACGGTCCCAAAAATGGGACCGTGAAAGTGCTTTTCTTTTGTTCTTCTACTAAGCTGTGCATGCGGTCCCAAAAATGGGACCGCCAGGCGGTCCCATTTTTGGGACCATGTTTAAGTTCATTTTTTGAAGTTTTTTGTATCAGGGTTGCAGAAGCGCAAAGTTTTGGTTTCAATGAAACTTTGTGGCTTATGGCGACCGGAAGGGCAACTAGGGAGGCCCTTTTGAGCGAAGCCGGTTTTGAGAAGGTTTTCCGGACCCAGAATTGGGTCCGTCGGAGCAAGCTGTTTTGTAGATGATTTTGTTTCTTGTTGGGGCAAGCGGGGTGCATATCGGTTGCTGCTTGAACCCACTTGAAGTTAGCTTCTTATTATTTCGTTGCGTCTGGTGGCTTGATTGTTTGCCGCTAAAAGAAGGCCCATCAGCCTTTTGCAGCCCTTAGGTGATTGCTTGAGGTGTCTCTTGCTGTTGCGGAGTTTGTGGGTTTTCGCGCAGGTGGCCGGCTTCCATTTACATGATTGTATTGAATACTCTACTGCCCCTTGTTGGCCCCCCTTGCCCCTCTAGAGTCCTACCGAAGTTTGCAGCCCAGAAAGAACATGAATCATGATCTTTTCAGTCAATCCCGTTATTAAATAATAGTATTAATTTAAAACGGGATGGAGCAGGAATCTGCTTATTTTTTTCCGTCCAACGCCATGTGGCTTCCGCCAGGTCGTTCAACAGCTATCCAAGCCTGTTGCAAATGAGATTAATTATTGAATTTACGCAGAGGCCGATGCTGTAGTGGCCGCAAAAGTAAACTGGAAGAGGACCGATACATAGTCCAAAGGCTTCGTCACGTTCCAGAGAACAAAACAGAGAACAAAAACCGAAAAGCAAAGAACCAGAAGCAAACAAAAACACACAAAAGAAAAGCAACCACAAGGCCACAAAGCCGTGACGTGACAGGTTCCAGTTTATGGGTGAAACAGATCTGTTGAGGCGAGAGTTGATAGCTTGTAATCATCTCGGCGCATGCAGATGACAACTTGTGTGTCATGTTGACAGGCCCATAAAATTAAACAACAACAAACAAAAAAGACGAAATCACCATGGGCCACTTGAAGGGTGCGGGAAGCAACAAGGCTCAATGCGGAAACCAGGGATCCCCCCAGCCAGGATCCCCGAGATCACAACGAGCGCCTTCACGGCATGACATTACACCCTGACACTTTGAAGCAAACACCGACAACGCCGGGTCACAAAAAAGTGGTGAGAAGCTACCGCCGTGAAACAGGAGGGTGAAACGTGATCTAAGGTGAAAAAGACGGCGCGGTAACAGCCCTCAGGTACCCTCAGAGTCCGCTCAGTACTGCTTTTCCAATCATCATATTGCACCGGTATTGTGAGTAGCACCACTATGCGAGTGCTCTTGCAATGCAGCTTCGTGATATGGGAGATTATACCCATAAATGGGAGTTGCAGTGCACTCTGGCGGTGTATACCGCTTTCAAAATTGAATCCAATGCGATCGAGTTCGCGAAGGGCGAGCTCAACAACATGGATGCAGGCTTGCAAGCGTTGCGCAGCTCGAGCGGTCAACTTAGCAGGTGTTGAAACCAACTGCATTAAATGCGGTCAGGTGATTATGGTAGCTGGCTCAGTTACCTTGGTGTAGGAATACGAGCGTTTTTCTCTGCCCAAGGACCAGGTCTATCCTCAAAGTGTTCAAACGAGGTTCTGGACAGGCAACTTGTGTCAGCTGTGTTAAGGTCCTCAGTCCGGTAGTGTTGTACGCTCGCATGCATGAGCTGTAGCTGTCGACTAATCACTTCACGTTCTGTAACATTGGCACGGGCTTCTACTCGAATGCGCAGACTTCTTATGCAACAGCAGGCTGCGCGAATGTCTCTGCAGTCTTGCTCGTTGATAACACCTGCAAGGAGTTCTGTTTGCTGCAATACGGCGTGGGTGTCTTCCAAAGTTCTGAGAGTATTCGTCAGTCTGCGCACATAGTCCTGCAAAAGGAGGAGATCCTGTGCCTCATTGTGAGTCTGGGGTTCTTGAGGCAGGCATACTACTTCACTTGGTTGCACTGAGCTCATATGGTCAGGTGGCATTCAAGCAATGCAGGCACTGGATTGCCTGAGCAAAACAGCAACGGGCGCCATGGCTTGATGTACTTTGACATCGCACTAAACTACCATGCAACAATTAAGGTAGCACAACATGAACAAATACAAATTAAAAACCCAGAACAGGATTAAGATACCCGCCCCCTACCGCCTCCCTTCCCCGATTGGCTCCGACATGCTGACAGCATAGGCAATTGTAGCAGGTGGCAATCAACCATGAGTACCCCATGGTGACAACCCCGCTCAACCTGAGGCAAGTTACACGCTAAATGCATGGATGATAAATTTGGGGTCTCTGCGTCACTTCATGTGGCTCACTGGAACTGCTCGTGTGAGGCAGCGCGAGGCTCTCTACTGCTACTAGCACCACTGGCTGCAGCAGCGGCGGGGGGTGGATCACTGCTTGCCGCTGGTTTCATCATTTGGGCGATAAGCGGGTGGGTTTGTTTGTCACGCAGGATTCGCGTCATTTCGCGAGCGAATGCCGCAGGGTCATCCACTAGTGCTTTCGCTTCCGCCAGTGGCCTATCAAGGACAATGGCAATGAGCATTTCACCCCCATCTTTATGGATTATAGTTGGTCGGCCGGCTTGGATCTCGGCGAGGATTGCCACTGCCTTGTTTTCACACACAGTGCGTTCCCATTCTTCTAGAGCTCTTTGCGCCAGGGTGTCCGTCTGCGGTGGGGCTTTTAGGGCCGCCGGTGTCCCTAGTGTTCTTATGAAGAGGCTATCAGGGGGAACGGGGGATGGGAAGTGCTGAATGGCCGCTACTGCACGTTGCACGTCATTTGTTTGTACATCATATGACGTGGTTGTTTTTTTGCTTATGGCAGGTTCGGAGTCGGCCCATAGTTGCTCCAGTGTGTATCCTGGTCTCGGTTCCATATACTTTCGGTTCCATACTGCATGATGGGACCATTGGGGCGCGTCACGGTTGATTTCTACTGAATCCCTTTTCATGTCATATTCTTTGAGCATATCATCTAATTCTTGTAAGCTAGCAGCTCTGTGAATACAGCATTGTCTGACAGCGCCATCGATGTGGAGTGGCCATCCTACAGGCATATGGGAATCTTCCAGGAGTCCGTCACCATTTTCCTCTATGATTGTACCCAACATTGGGACATCAATAGTTGCTTTAAGGCTGACTTGTGCACGTTTGCACTTCCATGTGTCAGGTGCTAAGAGACCTCTGCCGGCCAACAGCTCAAGTGACTGGAATTGTGGTTGGTCAGTCGCTGGTAGCACCTCTTCTTTGATGACTAACTTCAGTCCATGCAGTGGCTGGGGTTGCTCTTTTTGAGGGTCTTGAGGTTGCTGGGATGTAGTGTCCCTGGGTGTTGTGTCTTCAAACCAGGTGGGACGGACTGACTGGACTCCTATGGGACTTGCAGAACTTGTAGTTTTAATGCTTTCTCTGCGCAGGCTATGATAGACGGGCGGGATCATCCATGCCGGCACAAAGACTGTGATGAACTGCACATTCCAGATAACCTGTAGGTTCTGCGGCTTGACTTCAGGCGTGATACATCTTACTTGACCATCGATCACTCTAGTGTATGATTCAGAGCGGTCGAAGGACGCTGTGACTTTCAGGCCTAGATACAGTTCTCTAAACCAGTATTCCTTAAGCATCATAAAGGAAAGGTGAGGTGCCCTCACTTCCAATACGTGCGAGGCTGGCATTAGAAGAGTTACCATCCATTCAGCTAAGAACTCAATCATTTTGACTTCGAGTTTAGAGAGGATGGCTTGAACTGCTCGTAGTGCACCCGCGATGTCCGGAACATGCCTACGCGAGGGCAATCCAACTGTTCGCTTGGCATACTCGTCAGCAAAGTAAAGTCTGCACAACTTTGAGACCCATTGGCTCGGTTTCTCCATGTCTATGGTGATCTTAGCTAGGGGCCATGGGTCTGGGAGCGTGGATAAACAATGCAACAATTCGGAGGTTAGGTCCGCCGAGATGACGGGGAGGGCTTCTCCTTGTGGGCGATAGTCAACTGCAGGTCCCACCGTGCCTTTGCTTCTTTGCGTGTGGGTGCGGGCGGCACTGTGCACGGCTTGGATGGTGGTTTCATATTGGCTGACCATGGCTCGTAAGTACTTGCATGCGCGAACAGCTGCTCTTCTTGTGCTTGGCCCATCTTCGGGCTGGTTCTTGGCAGCTACTGCGAGGATATCTCGTGCCTCTTCTTCTGGCGACCGTTTGGGTTCCGTATCTGGGGCAGGTGCATTGGGAGCGGTACCTTGGACTGGCGCCTCTTTTGCGCGTGGCAAGTGGTCTGGGATCGGCAACTTCGGGTGTAATCGCCATCCATCAAAGAAGTATATGCCGGGCAGGGACAGGATCTCCTGGTCTGGGCCCGTCTGTGCTACTATGTGCCCGGTGCGTGCTTTATACAGTCCTGAGGGTAGGCACACGTAGGTGGGAGAGTGTGTGCGATCAGCAGCGTAGGCATATAGAACAACTTCAGAGAAAGGGAGATTCTGCTCAGGGAGCCACTTGTGTTGAGTTCGTAACCCCGCTTGAACTTCTTGGAAGCGCTCCCTGTTCAGCCATCTAAGGTCTGACCCTCGCACCAATATCAGCCGATATCTTGCTCGCTTCACTTCGTCAGCTTGCTGATCGTAGTATTGATTGGCAATTGCAAGGGGAGGGTACTCCCAGGTTGGTGCCGAATTGAGTGACCACCGGCTTAGCTGTGCTAGATTCTCTTGGACTGGGTCAGGGTCAAATTTTGGCATGCTCCATGTCGTTTCTCCTCTCCGTAGGCCCCGGATGCCATATGCAATTGCAGCAATCACCTGTGCCATGCCCATGAGCCCCATCATGTCTAGCGGGGAGACCAGCAGGGTTAACGATTTGGACCGAGTGAGTCCGACAGTGATTCTGCCTAGGCAGTCTTCAGTATCTTCTGTAGGAGAGCCATTGGAGTAATACTTAGTGTTGAGAAATCCAATACTGGGCTGAGCTACGATTGATACCTGCGCTGTTCCTCCTGCCGAATTGGCTATTGTTTCTACACGCAGGGTGCGAACATAATCTCTTTTGAGCACGGAGCGGTTCAAATTGTTCTTATGATCAGTTGCTGTGGTCATTGTGAAAAGTCCATCGGCAAATCCAGCATTGTGAGGAAAGGGGCTGAGTACTTCTGACACAAGAGTTTCTAAATCCGTCGCTACCAAACCGTTGATCCTAGCATTAGTATCCCAGAGCACTAGTTGGAACCCGGGTGGCTTGTCGGGAAGGCCTCCCGAAGCAAAACTTCCTAGTTCCCATAGGCCATTGATCTTCCTGCAAAGATTAGGATATCTAACTGCAACCACTGCATGGTATGTCACAGGACTAACCCTGGAGCTGGACGGAAGCATTAACCCCCAGGCATGGATGTCACTTACACCGGCAGTCTGGGAGTTTAAGACTGCTTGTATGTCACCAGCCATGGGCAGGAGGGTAGCAGCATGCTGCAAAATCCAGGCAAGGCGCACGAGAGACCGTGGAAAATTGAGCGCGGTACCCGCCAGCAGTTCCGAGTCTACGAATCGGGAGTATCGTTGCATATTTGGTTGAGCTGCTTCAAATACGGCTTTGAGGCCTGGGAGCACAGTGCTGGCTGCCCTGAGGTCTTCCTCATCCTGCGGCGAGAGGTGACTTGTCCATAGCTGACCTAATGTGGACTGGCCTCGTTTGAGGATTTGACTAAGAGCCGTTAAGCCTTCATTCGCCGAACCATCTAGCAGTCGGATCATTGCATCGGCAAGGTTGGCGGGCATGTAGTAGTTGCGGTCGCTTCGCAGGCCATGCTTTTTAGCTAACAGTAGTTGTCGTGACCGTTTGGCGTTGCGAGCTGCCCGATCAATACCGCCAGGTGTCTGCTCCGAGTCTCCTGTCCAGAGGACCAGGGGTTGCTGTTTCAGCAGGCTGATAACTGCAATTTCGCGGTCAGTGCCGTACTGCTGGCCTTCATCAATGACCAGGAGGGAGAGCTCTTGCATGAATCCACTCATTGTGGACCATTGCATGGTAAGATCCTGGGCTACCGTTCCCCCGGTGGCTAATATTAATTGACACTTGTTCAGCATTTGCCTTCTTTCTCTCGGGTGGATATCAAATTTCGTGTGCGAGTAACTGCTTTTGTTGCGCTCTTGGTCTCCCACCAGCCTACCTATGCGCCCAAACACCCCCGACGGGGGGTCGAGCCATAGGAGGAGGTCCGCAAAGGATCGAGTGCCGGAGTTCTCTTTGCAAATGAACAATATTTTGAGGCTGTCGGTAGTGTCGATTTCAATCAAGGCCAGGATGAGGATTGCCATCGATTTTGACTTGCCTGCTCCGAAAAGCCCTTGGATGCACAGATCTAGCCGGTTGGTGAGCAACGCCATTGTCACTGCGCAGAGTGTGCCTAAAACGTGTCCGTCAAGCTCAGCGGCAAAGGAAAGTGCAGTGGAGCGAGTCCAAGGGTGAAGCTCGCCCTCCACGTGACATGGAATTAGCACTAGGCGGAGCAACTGGCCGCACAAATGCAAGAAATGTGATCTTTTGTTGCCCTCCATTCCTTCTACTGCTGTTTGGACATTGTAAATGCCTAATCCCAGGTGGTACCTGCACGGGGGGGTTTGCGCAACCGCGGTAAGCTCACGGGTAGGCTTAGTACATCCGAACATCCACATTGTATCGAGAAAGAAGGTCTGGGGGACCGGGCTGTTCTGCCCCTGGACGGTCGCGTCAACGGGGTCCAGGTGCTGGCCGGAGGCACTATACCAGTCTTGGAGGGCTTCGAGTTGTTCCTTTGCAAAAAACTCAATGGCCGGTCCTGAGAGGAAAGCAACTTCGATGAATTTAGGGTTGCACTGTCTGTATATGCGTGAGGCAGCCAGCTCATCCTTTTTTTTGGCTGCGCGTGGCGTGATGGCGAGGACCAAGCCAAAAAGGATTTGAAGGTCATCTCCATCATAAGCTAGTGCGTCCGCTGTACCCACCATGGCAATGAGCCTACCCGTGCCAATGGGGCTGACTTTGTGATGGTGCGCATCGCTGGCCAGCAGGCTGAACACTTCAGTTTTGCCCAGGCTTGGGTGTCGGAACGCGAATGCATCCTGCCCGCCTTTAACTTTCCAATGTCCAAACTCGCTGCCTTTGAAGAGGAATTCAAGGGCGATGGGTTGCGATGGTTGCCGGATAGGGCCCGCACTTTGCATTGTTAACCCTGTTTCATTATAGCCTTCATTTGGACTGAGCATGGGCAAGTAGTAGTCTAACATGTAGACAGCCAGGGGCAATTGCAAGGTGCCAAGGAAATGTTGTACCATGGTGGTATAGTTGAGCAACTTGGACCTTGAGGAGATGGTGACTGTTGCCAACGTGTCTAAGTATTGGGTTGCCTCTTGCTCAGTTTTGACCTCTGAATTGTGGGCAGCAATGTGTGTAACAAGTGCCTGTGTCGTGGTTTCAGGTAGCTCACACATTTCCGCTAATTCACGCAGGAGTTTTCTGGCAGTTCTTGAGAGCTCAAAGCTGCACCATGAGATCAGTCGGAGGGGAGCCTGTGAGTACACTTCGAAGGGGAGCACTCCAGGGGTACCTTCTAACTGCTCCATATCTGGTCGTCCTTCTGGGAGGGCAACTCTTGTCCAATGCGAGTAGTTATGTTGTGCAGTACCGAGGTACGCTCTCCATCCTGTGATATGCGTAATTTTAAAGCCCCGTTGCCTAAGCAGCTTGATGTCATGGTTTGACGGGTTCCATACGCAGAGCCTGTCATCTGCATGGTGAATGAGGTGGATCTCTCTCAGCTGAGATAAATTGCATGTCGTGAGCAGCGATGGTGGTAGCGCAATGGCTGCTAGCACGGTTTTGCCACCAACGTCTGGGAATTCTGAGAGGATAGTTTCCCATACCATTCCTGCGTACGAGCCAGCGCTGTGCCCCCGAATGTAGATGGAGCCTACCATGTATCCTGTTAATCTCAGAAGATCGACTGGGCGGATTTCAGGGGGCAGACATACTCCGACTAGCGGGTGTGCAACTAGCAACTTAGTGAAAAGTCGCAGGCCATGTATGTACCCGGGCCACGGCGGTTTCCTGTGTGCTGGAGTGATGGGACAGAAGTGCAACAGCTTCATGGCCCGACTGATAATCTGCGCTTGCAGTTGGTTCGCACTGGGCATGCCTAAGACGCGACACCAGAAGTGTGCACCTATGGGAAACATGGCGATGTGCAGGAGCAAGTATTCTTGTGTGTGAGCAGTGCCTGCTACTGTGCCAGCTCTTGCATTCCAATCGTCCTGTTTGCTCAGGGATGGCCCGTAAACATGTGCTTCCTTTTTGCAGGCTAGCAATACGTCCCAGTCTTCATCGAGTTCTCCTCCACCCAACCCAGTGCACTGAACTTCCAGGGACCCTGGGTCAGCGTCATTGAGTTGCCAGGAGGTCCAAGCAGTGTATTGGGGGTCAGTATGGCTAGCAAGCACTTCGTTGATGGCTAGTTCTGCGTTGCCAGGGTCAATGCCCAGTCGCCGTTGCAGCGCTTCCAGCAGAGGGAGGATTGGGGCACTGGGGAGCTGGAGGCTCGCATGCTGACCGCAGAAAACAATGGCAGGATCGCAAGTCTTGGACCAAGGTGTATGGTCATTGTTGTTGTTGGGGGCTTCCACCGGTGTCCACAGACTCTGAAGAAGCAACACCTGCAGCTTGGTAAGGCTTCTGTTTTGCAGGACATGCGGCTTGGCGATTAGTTTACTCCCTCTAACAAAATCGCAGCCTGTGGGGTGTGTCCACAAAGGTGGTGCCTCGTCGACTCCTATGAGCGACACAGCAAGCGGTTGCAGCCCTTTGTTTAGCCACTGTCGGAGTTGTTGTCCTAGGCCTACTTTGCTCCCATGGAAGGCGTGCACTATAGGTGGCAGACTATACCCTATGGTTAACTCCTTGCTTTGGAACAGTTTGTCTCCTGGAAGACAGAGTATGGGGAAGTCGGCTGGGAAAACTGACAGAGGGGAGAGTGCACCTTGTTCGAAAATGGGGCGTGCCCAGGTAAGGAATGGCGGGGTCCGCTCGACAAAGTCCGGTCTAAGGTATCGGCCATCCCCGTGACGTGGCCATTCTCCTCGCTCCGGGATGGGGAATGCAATGGCTCCTGCCCATTCGCCCAACATTGCCCATGCATGTGTCCAGTCAAGTGGGGTTCTAGCCCTACAGCCGAGTAGGGGGGTGAGAAGCAGTCCTCCCCTCATTGCTTCCGCAGGGTCTTCTGGCACAGCGGTTGTAGCTAGGAAACTGGCTCTGCTATCCTGGAGTGCGGTAACCCAATCATCTGCTGTGCGATTGGCAGGGTGGGCTATTCGTCGTGCCTTTGGGGCGGGTGCAGCACTCGGAGAGGAGCTTTGGGCAGGGGCTGGTGGCATGTCTGCTTCCGAGGTTGCTTGGGCCATTTCTACATCAGGTGCCTCAGTCGGGATGTGCCCTGTCACAATGATCAAGCCGGCATTAAGTTCGGCTTTGGCTTCTGTGGCAAGGAGTACTGCTGGAGGGCACTGGTTAGAGCTGGCCATTGTGTTATGTTGCATTGCTGCGGCTCTGCTGGCCTTATCCGTCATGAGATTGACGAGCTCGGCTATTTCAAACAATGAGGTCGGCACGCAGTCAGAGTCGATGAGAGCAAAATTTACGGTGGGGAACATTAAACAAAGCGCCTCCAGAGCTGCAGCACCAGCCCAGGTATAATGGACCTGATGCAAACCTGTGTCAGCATGAATGGGAAAATGGATCGCAGTAGTTTTCTCCTGGTAAGGGCCAGCCACTGTACATCGGCCTTTGATCCAGGGTGCGAAATGCGGCCAGTAGGCTGGAGGATCAGTGCCTGACAGTTTGCGGTTGTCCACATAAACATAGACGGTGGCATACTGAGGTAACCATGAGAGATTATCTGTTATCCACTGGAAGAGCGTTCTATGATGGACCTGGCTGGCTGCGGGTCGTTGGATGCCGTTCCCTTCGTCCACCATGAGTGCAGGGTATGTCAGGGGTGACCGGGGCATTCGACAGGAGCCGACATCGTCCCATTTCCACCTCTGTTTTATGTCATCCATGCCGAGCGGGGTCTCAACTTCTTTTTGCGAGAGGAACAGTTGGTCAAGCTGGTGGCTTAACTGTGTGACCTCTTGAACATTCAAGAAATCGATAGGTGCGGCAATTTCCCACTTCTCCTTTGGGGGAGGCTCAGTCCCTTGTTGGAAATACGGAACGTCATCATCTGTCTCGAGGGCGTCAAAGTATTCTGTATCACTGTCCATTGACACATCCTCGACTGTGTTATCTGGGGCGGTTGGCTCTGCTGGTACGATGTCTGTCTCTGATTCATCAGGGTCAGGCGACGTCAAGGAAATGAACCTATTTGGTGTCATAAGCTGTTGCAGCATGTTGACGCCAGCTTGACCCTGAACAGCCGGTGCCCGGGTGTCAGGTGCCAAGTGACTAGCCGAAGATAGTGAATGCTATACGGGCAGCGAGTGCAAAAGTATATCAACAGGATTGGCTAGGCTAAGGAAACCCTGAACACCCGGCACCCGGGGTCAGGGTTCCCCCTTGCAGGGCCAATGCGTTGGAGGTGAAACAGGTAGGAAGCAAAACAATCAGGGTTTGTCTTACACCTTAGTGTGCGAATTGATGTCAGATGGCTGACCTAGCTATGAAAACTAGTGGAGCCACAAAAGCTGCAGTGCGAACAATTGAGCCACTAACAGTTTATGCAACCTACTTACCCAAAGTACATGTTAGTTCGACAGACATTGAGGTGACCAACGGTGACAGGACCTGGGACACACACCTAGCAAGGAAACTTCGCAGACAGTTCAAACGAATGGAAAAACCCATAAATCCCTTTGCCCCAGTTCATGGGGGTCCTACTTAAGTGGGTACTCTCCCTTACTGCAGGTTTTGGGGGGTGTTAGCCTGGCACGCAGCTGCTTTTCTCTTGGCGTATCTACGGAGTAGGCGGCATTAGAAATGGCACTGATCAGGTGGTTTCACACAGTCAGGTGCACACAGTGCTAGCTGTCTGTACGGTCAGTCAATGATTTCCATTTCCATATCGGCAACAGGAGAGGGTTGCGGAGTGCCTGGTGAGTGGGCATCTTGCATTCTTTTAAGGCGCTTTCTAATGCGAGTAAGGTGCTCGCGGGCATTGAGGAGTCGCGTTTCACAGGAGGCCACTCTTTCACAGGCTGTCTTTTCCATGTTCTGCAACGTTGGGATGTCCGCTGCGGCGAGGTCGACGTCCTGCATGGAGTCACTGGCGGGCTCAGGGCTGCTAGCACCAGCAGTGTCAGTCGCTTGAGTCTCTGGCGATGCTTTGGGTGTATTTGCAGGCGACGATTCTTCTGTTGATGTGTCGTCGTGGGCTGCGAGCTGTTCCGGAGGTTGTTGTTGCTCATCATCTTTGCTGTGAGTTGCAGAGTGAGAGTCAGAGGATAACACGCCGGTACCCGGGGTATCCGTTTGCGCTTTGTTCGCAGGCAGGGCCGATGGTGGGCCTGGTCTTCTGTGAAATAATGACTGTGCACTGATTTTGTCAGGTGGCTTGCTTTGGTGCGGGGTTGGAGCTTCTGCCACTACGCCTGTACTGGGATTGGACGATGCGGCAGTTGCTGCATTGTCTGTGCTTTGTTGACTTGCGGCCAGCAAATTGGCTGGTTTTTGGGTCAGTCTGGTCGCCGCTGGTCGGCTATCTGCCAACGTTTGTTGATTTGCTTGATGAATAATAGACTGCAATTCCATGTATTGCCGCTCTCGGTCAGCCACTTGCTGTGGCGTGCTCTGAGTACATTTAGGGTCCTGCGGAGCATCTGCTTGCATTTTTTGTACTGGCTGTTTTGCTGCGGATCGCTCCGTCCACCTGGTCGGTAACGGCGGAGGCGGAGGCAGTGCCCGTTTCGCATGTTGTGAAGACTTAAGTTGGTCAATGCGTGGCTGGAGTTCATCTCGCAGTTCCTGCGGGTACGGCTCTCCGGTCTCAGCTAACCACTGGATGGTTTCGCAATGCGTCCACAGGGTGGTTCTCCACAATGGGATGGTGTTGTCTTCATTGACCCAGAACAATGGCTTAGGCGGCAGCAACTCATGGGCTTCTACTATCAAAGGCAGCAGGAAGGCTAATCTTTTTTGGTCATGGAAAACCATTGCTCCATTCGGGTGAACTTTTAGGTGAGTATGGTTCCACACAAACGGTTGCACAACACGCATGGTGTGAGCGTCACGATTAAAGATGGATAGTCGGACTTGGGCATACTGTGGTGCAGCACCGTAGACTTTTCCATCCCAGGGTGGTTCAAGAAAACCCCACCGCTCTTTTCGGCCATAATTAACGGTATCCCAGAAGGCAGGGTCAATCTCTGTCTCAAGGGCGTCGGCGAGGGTCGAAAAGATGATCCATGGCACCTCGTCAATATGCAAGTGGTATTCTACCAACGTGAAATTATATGTTGTCTGGCAATCTCCTACCCATATTGTGCCCCTCACTGCAAGAAAACGAACGCTGCTGGCTGCTGGCATGTCCCAATTCATTCCAGCCGAGATGTCCAGTAGGTGTTGATCAGAAACACGGATTGGGCCAGACGGGAAAGGGTTTTGCCTCGGCATACCAGCAACAGGTACCCTGTAGTGGCAGCGCTCGCCGAAGTGGAGGCAATTGCACGGCTTCTAGTAAAACCAAACGACAGGAACCACTCGCAATTGCGTGGCAGCGGCCAAACAATGAAGGGCGGGCAGCGGCCAAACAACGAGGACCCCGTGTCGGCTTGAAAGTATGAACGGGCGAGCAAATTAGAAGTTGGATAAAAATGAGGATCCAGTCAACCCTGGCTTATGCAGGTGTGGTGTCCTCCCAGTTCGAACCAATGGCTGCTGACGGAGACAGTGAATCATGCTCGGTCCTGGCAGAGTGAACAAAAAACCAGACACTACACCAGTAGGAAATATGTACAGCATATGACCGGCGACAGGTGGAGGGACAGTTCATTGTGGTTCAGGAGTAGATTCATGACATAGGAGGGAGTAGCGAAGGGCGGGGCAAGTGGTGGGGTCGTAGCACATGACAGACGGGGGTGGCTATCTGTGTAAGATATGCTAGAAGAGATGGACACTGAGGAGCATCATTAGCAAGGAGTACACATTATTGAGAATATAGATAGCTGTCGGGAGATTGGGAAGAGGGTGTCAGTCATGAGGGCATGAACCATGTGAGATGAGGACTTGGTAGGGTGAAAACGGAGCTAAGCCCTCACCATTACCCAAGGTGCCCTTGGGAACAGTAGAGGAATGACAGACACATGTGTCATGTTCCTACCGATGTGAGGGGCACAGTTGGGGGGTGAGGGCATGCGAGTCGACTCAGATAGACGATGGAGTGCTGGAAAACCTTATGTCATCAAACCCTGTGTCGTCCAGGGCAGCTGTCCTGAACTGCGAGCACTTAAGGCTCTGTCAAGCTCTGAGCATGAGGTGCAATGGGCGGCGACCCTCTATCTACCAAAACTCGGCGGCCCTGGATGTCCCACCGGCTCAGCTACCCTACCCGCGGGAGGCGTCATCGTGGTTTTTCTCTGTCCTCTAAGGGCAAAATGTTGCACACGTTGCTTCTCTGTTGCACACGCTGCCTTGTCATTGCCCAGTAGCTGAGGTCCTGCATGGTATCTCTAGGTTACCAAGAAGCATATTAGTCGGCAATCGATTTGTTGAGCTTTGTAACTAGACAAGGAAAGAGGCCATGATAGCTGCTGGCAAGACGCTTGCTGCAGCTGTATTTACCAAAAATTAGGAAGCACCAGTCTTTCCTGCAGCTGCTGGCAGCATGTCTGAGGGGTTGCTTGACTTCTGCAAGTTCTTGCATAATTATTAAACAATTAACTGGTCACTCTTTACTACCACGAGGCCCGCAATCAATACTCTCCAAATGGATATGTTCGAAACCAAATATAATAACCTTGAGGTCATGCAGTAAAGGATAATCATCGGGCGAAAGGGGGGCTAGGAAAAACAGCATGTGCAGCGTATTCCCTTTGGACAGATAGTGATTTCGATTCTACTACGGCAGCTGGAGATTTCACTGTGGCCAGAGCTTCTTTCTGTGTCTGGCACTCTAATGAGACTCCGTCCACGACACCAGCGCCAAGACTTGCTGACAAATAAGAGCTTCACAGCCACATGCCTAATCTATATGGGACAAAGCAGAGGCTATCTCAGCGCGTCTTAAGTACAGAACACCAAGATAGCATCAGTTTGGAAAAGTGTACCGCATTTCCGTATCCTAGTGAGAAACTCGCCATTACCCAAGGTGCCCTTGGGAACAGCAGCTGCCCTAAACTGCTAGCACCCTAGGCTCTATTAAGCTCTGAATAGGAGGTGCAATGGGCGGCGAGAGCACTAGCCACTGGAACCTAGCGGCACTGCATATCCTACCGGCTCAATTATACTGCACGAGGGAGGCGTCATCGTGGTGCTTCTTCGTCCTGCGTCGGTGGTGCATGGTCCTGGATCTTCAGCGGTGTGATGTGGGAAGTGATGTCCTACCCCGGGAGCAACCTTCATTCATTGGATAATTTGACGGACTTTCTTATAGCCACGTGGATGGTAGTACTACAACTTAAGCTAAGATAGTGCGCTAGTTGGCAGCATGATATGATGGGAGAATGACCCTAAGCATAAGCGTTGCTCAGCCTAGCGATGCTGCCAACAGGGCAATAACTATCAGGAACCAGGCCCTCTGTGATGTGGTAAACTGGACTAATGACAATTGGGCAACAGTTATTTCTGGGAGCAGGGCCAGTTTACAACATCCACTCGCAGGGTGTACTACAATGTGGGAAATGAAGGGTTGAGCGCTTGGGTAGTGCATTGATGGTAACTAATATGGTCGGAGCGGAGAAGATATATCTTTTCCTGAGACAGGCGAATCATCCGTAACTACCCAACATCTGTTGGCATCTGAACGTGGACGGGGAAGTGTTATCCATACGTTTTTACTACGAGAAGCTTTATTCGAAAAGGAAGCAATGTAGGTGGCAAGTAATGCCGAAGGGAATTTGTTCAGCGTCAACTGCTACACCTAACCATTGGTACAGCACTCGAGTAGGACGACCCAAGTCAAATGACTCCAAAAAAACTAACCCAGAAGCTTGTATTTGTGTCGTGGGATACAATGCGCAGGTGGATCGGAGGATCGTGGAATATGGCACGGGACAAGACATACCTACGGGCCGACTGAATACGGGATTCAAAGACAACAACAGGTGACAACGGCTTTCTACGTAGTTTAGATCAGTCCGACTGAGCCTTAGCCGCTCGATGGAGGTCACTGAGAAACTGTTTCCATTACCCAAGGTACCCTTGGGAATAGAAATAGTCGCATGGCAGTTGCATAGTGATGATCTCTAACAGCTCGTCCATTGTCTTAGGGCAAAATGCACACGATGCTTCACAATGCCTGTGATTGCTAAGGAGCTGGAGTACAGAGAGTATCGTAGTGGATTTTTTTTTTTTGGGAGTTTTTCCCACTTTCCACCATTTCCCCAGGGTGGAAAGCTGATTCCCTCTGGACGCCCAGGAAAAAGCAAACAGGAGGTCAAAACCTAGTGGAGTTATACTGCGGGATGGACTTCTGGCCAACTGTGCGGTGGACATGGTCGTGTTGATCAGTTACTACAGCCTGGCACTCTAATAGCGTTGCCGATTGATATTTAGGCTAAGCTGAATCTCCGCGAGCGGCTGGACCTGGGTCCTCTCTGTGGGACCACTTAATCCCTTTGAAGTGCCCTATCATTAGTGGGTCGCGAGAAGTCGCCTATACAAGAAAGTCCTCCAGGTGAGAGCTGGTGCGCATGTAACACTTTGGGCTAGTTTGCTTAATGGTGGGATGGGTCTTTAGCTACCCGAGACTAGTGGTTTAGGATTACGATATCCTCATGAGTCATGCACAGGTGGGGGGAGCTACCCAGGGTACCCCTGGGAGCCCACCCCACTGGACTGACGGGTGTTCATGAGGTATGAGAACTAAATCGGCAGGGGGTGGGTACAAATAGGGTAGTGCGCTGATGAGATCTACTCGGATGTCACAGGAGATCTCAATCAGCAATAACTACGTTGCAGCAGCCTAAAGCTGCCTGGGCAGTGGCAGGCAGTTGGTCTTGGGGTTGGTCCTGGCTTTAACTCCCTCCCGTCGGGCGTTCGCGTCGAGCACGCAGTTTGGAAAGGGCTTCCAAGGGCGTGGCACAGATGTGCGGTGATCCTTGAGCACTGCGCTGCTTACGTTGGGAGCTGTGGGGTGCGCGACGGGTGAGGGATAGGGTATGGCTACTGGCGGTATGCTTGAGGGTGTCTACGTATGCATTGCGTGCCGTGCTAAGGGAGGTGACTTTAAACCAGTTTTGATCAAAGTAAAGCTGATGATTGGACAGAACTTCCTTCTCGATCTGCCTGACCATTTGTTCAGGAGGCGGGGGAGCAACTAAGACACCATCGTGTAGCCATACCAAGGATTGTGTTGGGTGGCGGGCAATAAGGGCACGAATGGTGTCCTCGACAATTGTGGCTTCAAAATGTTCTAGCAATCGAAAAGCGCTGTCGTTATGGTTGACCAGGAACTCTGGGCGGAAACGCGGTAGCAACTGAGTAGTCAGGGTTGTACTCAAAGACTCGAGTTGGCAGAGGATTGCGCTGACACTCGCACCGGGGGAGTCATCAACCAGAGAGCTTAGATATCTGTATGTAGCACCAAGAGAGCTATTGATAATTCTCAATGGGAGTTGCTTGATGGTGTCAGGGCAAACTGCTTCAACTTTTCGAATATAGGGGTCTCGAGCTAGCTGCGCGCGGAACTCATCAATGGTTGGGAGGGGTACAAAGTCTGGCGCAAAACGTAGTCCCAGGCGTCGAACAAGTTCATAAAACGATCCCTTGAGGTCAATTTCGCAGTGATTCTGTCCAAACAATAACAGCCTGGCAGCTCGTGGTAGTCGCTGGCCTCCTATGGTGCAACAATATTTTCGTCCGTGGTTGTCAGCAGCTTTGGGGGAGTAGTCAATCTCAATACTGCAGTTTTGCGGTAGACACGGGGAGAGATAGGATTCAATCAGCTGGCGGTGATGGGGGTGGAGGGTCACGTGTTTTCGTAGAAGACCGTGGTCAATACTGGGCCTCTCTACTAGAGTAAGTATGGGCTGGCTCCAGGGTTGATCAAAACTTTGAATGTGAAAGCCTCCGACCTGAAAAAGGCCCGTCGGGAATGACGGTTTAATAGACACCGGTCCAGTATTCCGATTGAAGGCAGCGGGGTTGCTCCTATGTTTTGCCAACAGGAACTGGGTGGCTTGTCCAGCTAAGTCATCTGCTATGCTGTTGGCCACTCTTGGCAGGTATATGAATAAACTACTCGGGAGATGCAGACTTACGGTTGAACGAATGCTTTCCAATGGTTGGTGCATATCTATCCTCCGGAGACGGCCTGCAAATTGAAAGTACTTAATGACCGGAAGAATGTCCCCTTGGATGACTACCTTGGGCGTGAGGCCGCGGCTCGATAAACGTTGCTTAACGACAAAAGCTACTTCTTCAACAAGATACAAACAGGCCATGATTTCTGCTTCTATGTTATCGGAACAATGTGGCAGAGCGACTGACCGACATGCAATAACGCGAGACCGACCACCTTCTATTACATAGATGACATAGCCGGCCCCTCCTAATTTATCTTCGTGCATACAGCTGCCATCGAATTGGCCTACGATCTGTATCGAGGGTTCGGATAGTGTATCACCGGGAGGGATTGCTAAGATCAACTCATTGGGACTAATGGGTTGAAGGGCTGTCACAGTACAGAAGGAACCAGGCGAGTTGGGGCAAGCTGGTACAATTTTAGCATTAGGGCGGAATCCAGCAATCCGGGCTCGAGCTGGGGCAATGAGGCTAAGCCATGGATGTCCAAGGGGGAGCACAGCGATAGGCTGATCCGGGGCGATGAGTATAGTAGCTGTGCAAACTAGATCAGGAAGCGCTGCAGAGTGGAGAGTAACTGCTTCGTTGGCGGTGGTTTGCATGGAGCAAGGATGGTTTGGGTTGTCGGCGCCTGCTATCTGGGGTCTGACGGGAGAGACAAGTTCCGGGAGGAAACGAGTTGGGATTGCTTGTAGGGCATTGTCATGTAGGCGGGTTAGCCATTCAGGGACGCTCAGGGGAACTGAAGATGGCGCATGTTGCATGCCTCCATGCTCAAGCAAGAGTCGGCGGAACTGATGCAGAATGTGGCTCGCGATCACGCATCCAGCTGTGTTGACTCGGGCTAGTTGATCCAACGATTTCACTGGATTGGGGGAAGGTGACAAGAGGTTGGCAACTAGTACAGGCACTATGCAGAAACGAGCCCAATGTTGAGAGGAATTGTCTCCATGTCCGCACGCTACACAGGGGGCTAGATCTCGTGCACAGTCACGCCAGGAGGCAGGAATATGAAAAGATCCCCGAACAGATTCTGCGATGGCATGCCAGGGGGATGCGGTCGGGATCCCCCATCTCTCACCGCTGTACAGAGTGGTAGCGTTAATATTATGGTCATGGCAGCATTTCTCACAAGCTGGTGCAAAATTGAGTCCGCGTGGGTACAGCCGGGTAGGAATTCCACAGAGTTGGCATGGCTGCTCAGCCTGCAGTGAGCCTGCAAGTCGAAGCCTCAGGCATTCATCGTCATCCTCATTCACCGCCCACCGCAAGACAGCAAAGCGTGCAACTCCATTAACAGCAAGTTTAGGCACTGTGGCTAAATGGGTCAACCAAGCCCATGATACCCCGCCTGGTAGAAGCTGCAAGCTAACTCTAGACTGTAGATATTGCAGCGCATGCACTTGGATGGCTTCGTGAAGTCTGAGTTTAAGCTGGCGGAGGAATTGGAAGTGTTGTTTCCTGGTATTGTGTCCTGCAATTATGCTTAACAAGTTGCCGACTGTGTCAATTCCAAGCAGGGGAATCCATGTGCGGAAAATGCGTTGGACAACCGCTCCTTGCCTTGTCCCTACATCCGGGTACCCCGGTGAGAGAAAAGGCGGTAGAGCCATTCTGTCTAAGCCAATAACCCAAGCACGCTGCGGTGAGCGTGACCGCTGGGTCTAGTGCAGGAGCAATACCTAACCACCGAAATATGTGTGGGAGGTACCGTGCGGCCAGCCATGGTCTGCCAAGAATAAGTTTCGCAGAGCGTTGTTGGTATAAATTGATGTCGTCCGGAGTGAAGCCAAAGTATGTGCTCTGGTAAATATTAAGGGACAGAATAAAACAGTTATTGGCAAAGCTTCTTTGCACTACAGAATGAGCAGGTGTGGCGAAAAGGGCAAGCCGATGGTTAGCTTTGGACATGGCTTTGGGGTTAATGGCATGTGTGCCGATAAGTTCCTCTACTGGGGTCCACCCTTGATGACTACGGGTATATTTACCATACAGGAGCAGACCCAGCGCTGTAGTTTTTCCCTCAATGAGGTGGGCTCCCCAGTCGGAACGTTCAAGCGCATTCAGAGTACTATGGGAGGCAGGGTGATTAACCAGTACACTGCACTTGTTGGAACAACTACACTGTGCCAGGAAGAGTGGGTCAATTTTAGCTAGATGTCCTCCGGTTAATATTAAATCAACCTCTGCTGGGGTAAGACACACAAACAGATTTGCTCGGCACACTATGGTGGTGGTGCTATAACCTGCTCTGCGAACCAAGGCTTGCCGCAATGTGGCATGTCCTGGTAAACTTTGTGTCCAGTTTAATGGAGGGTATTGGTCGATCTGACCAGAGCTAGCTGCATGCATATTGATCCCACTGGTTCGCCAGCAGTGATGTTCATCTATTTGGATGCCAGCCGATTTCAAACGTACGCAGGCTTGCCAGGCATCCGAGAGCCATTGCATGCCTGCTGCAGTATCTCCCACCATTGTGGTGTCATCAACATATCCTTGAACTGTTAGCATGCCGGGGATTCGGTTAAGGTAGGTCAGAACTGGATCCATGGCAACGCAAAAAAGCAGGACTGAAAAAGATCGACCCATGTCAACGCCTGTGACAATCATTTTTGAGGGTAACAACTTGCCTTGAACTTTGTGCCTGCATCTTCGAAAAAGGAGGATGTGTCGGGTATACATGATGATCCACCAGGGGGCTTTACATGCTGATAAAATTTGCAAGATCCAGTGGGGGTTAATCCGCTCGAATGCTTTGGAAAGGTCTAATGACAGGCATGCGCATGGTGCATCTTGGTCTAGAACAGCTTGAACGGATTGGACAGCACTTTGCGGTTCGCGAAAGACATTTAACACCGTTTGAGAGGGGTGGAGGAGCGGAGCAATGGCTCTGGTCATGACTGTCGCGATGCTTCCGTCTATGACTCTCTCAAATGTCGATGGCATGCCCAATGGACGGAAATTGTCAGCAGTGGGGCCCATTTTGGCTTTGGGGATCCATGCTTGGACTGAGCAAGGGGGAGGGACTGCGGATCTACAGATATCATTGAGATGTGTAATCATCGCATCAGATGACACTCCAGGGTGGAGTCGCCATGCTGCATAGGGTATTCCGTCTGGACCTGGGGAGGAATCATTGGTGGCAAGGACAGTTCTGATGAGGTCTTCCGCGCCCGGTGGGGGAACATGTGGCCAGGGCTGGGCTTGTGCTTTATACTGCTCCAGGTAATCTGTCCACTCAGGATCATATTTGACAGGCGGTTGGAACCAGAACTTGCGAGTGGCGAGCATGGCTGCCGACAGGTCCAGGTCAGTCTGGCACTGGTTGCCCGCACCGTCCAGAATAGGACCATTATAAAAGACAGTTCGCGGGCAGCTAGCTCGTAATCTCTGCCACAGAGGGGCATTAGTGCCCAGGCCACGACTGCGGGTAGTTTCCTCTCTATTTCTAGTGATAAGATGCTGTTGTTGTAGCTGCAGATCAAGGAGCTCGAAACACTTCCAAAGGAAGGTACGAGGAACCGTGATTACCGTGGATGTTTGGCAACATTCTTCTAGGGCAGGGCGGAAGCCTGGAAGGGCCGACAGAAGCTCTCGTAGCAACCGTTTAGAGATGTTGAGAAGTGGTCTATCAGATTGGAGATGCTTCCTTAGAGTGTTGAAGTCTCGGGGCCGCTTGGGGAGTGACATCCACCATTGCCATAATAATGCCTGAAGGGATTCAAATGTGGGCTGGGAGACTAAGCAAAGTCGGCGAACCAGCGATTGGAGTGATGGCCACACTTGTCGAGTGTCATGTCGGTCCTTACCCGGTTGAAAAACACTTGCTGGTATGGTCATATGTAGAGGCAGGTCTGAACTGCTCGACACTGGCGGCCTGTGGCGCAATTGGATGGATATGCATGCATGCCCAGCAGACTCAAAAAGACGATCATAGAACACCTGATGTTGGATTAGCCCACGATTCATGTATTCGGTCGGCAGAATGACTTTGTCGATTGCCGACGAGCCATTTGGGCCCCAGAAGGTCGGTTCATCTTTGACAATATCATCTCCTTGAGCACAACTTAAAATACGGTGCCAGGCATCAAGGGAAAGGTGATGACCATGATTAAAGTCTCCGACGATGAAGAAGGGGTCAGGATGGTCCTGATGATCAGATAGCCATCTGGCAAGCGTTTCACAGTCTTCTTTAGCGCTGCTAGGATGACAATATGCCGAAATTACCCAAAAGCAATCGGTTCTGGTCTGGACTTGTGCAGCAATGAGTTTGCCAGGCGCGATAACAATTTCTTGTAGTAGTCTAAAGGAGCATGGAATCAATATGGCGACTCCTCCCGACAGGCCTCCGTTTTCTGTTGCGATCGATGGGGAGTGCGCAATATTAAAGCCTGGATAGGTTTGGAGAAAGTTGGTAGCAGTACTCGCAGTCCATCTGGTTTCTTGGAGGCAGACAATGCCGTGCCGAGCCCGGCGGAGAATGGCTTGCGTCTTAGGGTTAGTCCATTGTAACGTTCTCCAACCTGATACATTCCATGTGGTTAACTGTCTGAGGGCAGTACAGCAATCTTGTTTCTTTTCGAGACGATATTTGAGGACATCAGCACAAAGGAGGCTAAACTCAGAAGAGTTGGCCAGTGATTGTGCAAGGAGTTGTCGAGAGTGGGTAAAACATTCACTGCGGATGCCACACTTATAAGCCACTGTCTGGATATCTAATATTGGCCACGGTGCGGGGATCTGGAGTACATGCGGCAAAAAAGAGAGTGACTGCAGGCAGTGTAGGTTTTTCGGACATTTGGTCATAAATTGGAGTGAATACAAGGCTCGAATTTGCCGGGACCACGCGTTGCGAAATTCGAGCAGCAGAGGTTTCGCAACTGTCCCGAGGTGCTGCATTGTTACTAGTGACACTCGATCAGGGAACAAACAAAAAAGGCAACATCTGGGGGAGTATCATTTATGTTCCAGTTGCATGCGAGTTCCTGACTGATTTTCCCAATGGGATTAATATGTGGGAGGGTGTCACTATGCTCTGGGTACTTGAAAACACGGCAGTCAATAGATGCTTTGATCAGGCAGGTTTGGTATCCTGTAGTGTCATCAAGCTTCCAGTCGTGCGCAGCAGCAACGGCGACATTACCTTCATTGTCAATAAACATACAACCATGGAGTTCAGGGTAAGAACTAGCTGCCGTATGGATATTGCAGGAGGCCTGTTCGACAAAACGAGACAAAAAGCAACCAATGCACTGGTTATATAAGAATGTGCCAATAAATCTATGGCAGATCAGATATTGTCCTTTAGGTCCATAAGGAACAGCAAACCAGATGCAGTTGGGGTTGGTGCAGTGGAACGGGATAGGTGTAGCCGTGAAAACCACTGGGTGAGGCAGTTGCTACCAGGGGATGTCAACCCGGGTATGACAATTCCACGCAGCTGTGTCAAGGTGAAAGGTACGTGAGCGTGGAAATTGAACACAGTAGACCGTCCATTTGGCAGGGGCGTCCCCGAAGGTAGCAATATGTGCTTGATCTTCCCAGTCAGCAATATGAACAAAATGAACAGAAACTTTCTCGTGATGTAACAAGGAATACAACCAAAGCAAAATTTGCGCCATGGTGGAGGTGCACTGTCCAGCAGATTTAAGTTTGTGGGAGATCCATTCCTTGGCCTGTGGACAATGGCGTTCAACTACAGCATCATGATTATGACCAAAGAAGAATTGTAGCAGATCGTCTGCTCTCCCAATTCCTGCTCCGAAAAACCTCATTCCTACGAGGATACTTTGCATCTGTTTGTCCTGAAGGAGCTGAATTGCAGTTGGCGAAAGCTGCGATGGTGGTCTGTTGTCCATGATACCTAGATCAGCAGGGTGAATTTTCCGGGTAGTGGGCAACAGTTGCTTAGGAAGTACAGTTGGCATGACTGGGGTCAAGGGACCTTCAAGTGCATGAATTGGAAGTTCCGGCATTGGGTCAAGACCAATTTGCTTGGAGGAGAAATCACGGATACTTATTTAACAAGGACAAAAGCAGCTACACCTGCCACGAAAGAAACCAAACAGTACACCAGCGTCGCATCGTAAACATCGATATACATGTATAATATCAAAACAGTCCATATGTATAAATCATATACCTATTCGGGTACCAAGACATATATATATGTCTACAATACCAAGAAAAGGATACGCCAAACGTCTTCGTCGATCTGCCGTGAAATGATCACAAAAAGAAAACGCCACATCAATCAAAAACCGACATGTCCGCATTGAAAATCAAAATCAAGCAAGCAAACCTGTGGAAACGGTGGAACTCCTTTTTCAAACCGCGGGGCTTTTGTCGAGACTCCCCGTCCTCGGACGGTAGGGGTAGGCTCAAAGTATGAATGGATGTAATCCTCTTCAAATATGAGCAAAGAAAAAAAAAGAAAAGACACGAATGGATGCAATCCTCTTCGTGAAGATACAGGTGGTGAAATTGGGTGGGAGCAAAGCGGGGAGGGTCGAAATTTCGCCACCCATGGGCAAAACACGCACCCTCACACACTTGAAACCAAAATGTCACCATGATCCCAGATCACGAGACAGGTTAAAAGAAACCATGTTTCAAGTGGACAAGTGTTTTGCAAACCCAAAGTAAACAACCTCACCTGCCTCAACAAATGATGTTTCAAAAAATTGGACTGTTTCTTTTGCAATGGGATTCGACCCTGGTTTCCTCAGGTTGGTTCAAACGTTCAACAGAAGAACAGGTGTAACTGCAGTTTCTCTTCGACACCCAAGTTAACGAAGCAGAAACGGAAGTCCAAAGTTAAATAAAGGTTTATCCTTTTTCGTACCTCAACGGAGGGCACCCTTATTTAACAAGGACAAAAGCAGCTACACCTGCCACGAAAGAAACCAAACAGTACACCAGCGTCGCATCGCAAACATCGATATACATGTATAATATCAAAACAGTCCATATGTATAAATCATATACCTATTCGGGTACCAAGACATATATATATATGTCTACAATACCAAGAAAAGGATACGCCAAACGTCTTCGTCGATCTGCCGTGAAATGATCACAAAAAGAAAACGCCACATCAATCAAAAACCGACATGTCCGCATTGAAAATCAAAATCAAGCAAGCAAACCTGTGGAAACGGTGGAACTCCTTTTTCAAACCGCGGGGCTTTTGTCGAGACTCCCCGTCCTCTCCCCCATTTGGGGATGGCAGGCAAGACAACAGCTCGCCCCAAGGAATGTCCACCATCTGGCTGCTCTTGCAACCATGTCTTCAGATGCACCACGGCTTGGATCATCGGCAGGATTGCTGTAGTTTGGCACACAGCCATACCAAGACTCTGTCGGTAATTCATATTCACGGTCCATGATCGAGGCTATGAAGTGTCTGGCAACTAGGGTTTCGTCAACCCCTCTCATCGAAGCAAACGACGAGAGTCATCGTCAGTTTAACGGAGTACCTGGGATCCACTAAGGAAAACGACCAAACGCAGAAAGAAATTAAAACAGGCAGCACTTCTACTTCATGCACTGGATGGGATGGTAACTCATAAGAACTTCCATCCACTGAGCTGGTATCTGCATGCCAAAAGTGTTGGACGTACGTCCCATTTGCAGAGGTAAGCACGCCGCCCACTCCGCCCTCTTTCTTCCCAACTCGTTTGTCTCGCATGCTCCATCTGTGAAAATAAACCAGGTCTCCAATAAACTTCGGAGAGATCCCAATTGGCTCTGCACTGGAAGCACGCTGCTTCAGGGCGACTTTCAGTTCACATTCTTCAGGAGCTAAATCCTCAACTAACCTCTGTGACCTACACCAGCTTCCAAACTTCTTCAGCAACAAATTTGTTGTTCGACCGGCAGCAAAACATTCGTAGAAGACCAATCGTCCTCTCAACCTTTCTGCAAGCTTGGTTGGAAATCTCCCAGCTTTTAAGGCATCGTCAAATGACTGACCACTTCCAGCTTCCGTTCTACTGTGTGACCCACTGAGACCTCGAGTTGATGAACTTGGAAGCATCCACTTGTACGCACTGCATCCAACCTGTTGGAGGAAACCCTTGCACCATGTCTTTTATCAGCCCCTCGTCAGGGTAGTTGAGGTCTGCTAGTATCATCGGCCACAACGAAAGGCGCTTTCCATGCATGAGCTCCTTGTTGTGGTCGGCATCATGTACCGGAGCTTCAACTCTTCCGCTTCAGTTGATTCGCCAGGTCTGAATACACCTCCACGGAGGGCACTCACCCTCCAAGACTTGTCATGGTGCCCTGGGTCTGGCCATTCGGAGCTGGTACACATTGTGTACCAGATTCGAGTGGTCACACCTTGTGAAACCCGTGAAACCAACTGTGTTGGGTCCGCTGCTTCATGTGAGACTACATGAGCCCCTCGATGTGGTCCTGCATCATGTACCGTAACTTCAAATCTTCCGCTTTCAGTTGATTCGCCAGGTCAGAATACTTTTTCACAAAGCAATCCTTTCCTTTGCCAACAAGTGAGGAGGACGACGAGAGTGTCTGAGGACCGTCTCCTGTGGCAAATCACTAATTTGGCTCATCAAATCTTTTGGGTGTCCAGCTTTAACTGCTCCGGCCACAAACGTCTGGGGGTCTGATGGCACCCCAATCTTACATAGCTCCACCACATAGCTCCACCACTGCTTTTTTGGTCATTGACAGGGCTCTCACAGCCCTTTTTGCTCCAACTCTCCAACTCAAGCTTATCCCCCATCTCGACCCGGAACATTTCCCAAGAGAGTAACTGTCGAGAGACAACTTGTGAGCCCTGAGGCAGTTTCTTCAGAAGGTTGTTGACAAACTCAGGATTCTGAGGATTTACACCCAAGGTGATATAGCGTCCAAACTCTGCAACAATTGGACGCAGCACTGCCGCTCTTGGCCAGGCATCAAAAACATAGCGCTGGAATGTTGTAAGGTGCCTTGCTTGCACTTGCTCTTGCAGACTGGCTAAGACTTTGTAACCTGAGTCTATTGCTATCCCTTCAACCAGGTGGACGACTCGTTCACAAAACAACCAAGGGTATGCAGTTTCTTCTGTTGTTGGAAATGAAAGTTTTCCATCTCCAATGCGGGGTCTGCATGACGCATGTGGGTGGTTGCAACAGGAGAAATGATAACCAGTGTTATGCGAGACGCCTCTGATTGCAAAATCTGAAGCAAACTCTGTAAGTCATGTTGGCCCGTCAAGTCAAGCAGCATGATCTCAGTTCCACAACTCCGTCCCTTTGATTTGTCAACTGCCAAACCTCTCATGCCTTTGGGTTGCACTGTCTTGGTCAGGCGTGCGCTGACTGCACAACTTTCCACTACAAGCACATTCTACAAATCCATGCCAGAAAAATTATCTGAAACTTGTTGCGGAGCATCTGATTTCGTCTCCGCCGAAAACATGCAGTGTTGTCAGGCCCACGCTCTGCTGCTGGATTTGTTCGGTCAGTACATGTGTTGACAGGGCTTTCCAAACACATCCCTATGGGTGCAGAGCCTGGGCCAAGGTGTCAAGCCTTAGGCTTGACTGACTTGCAAGTCACTAGGCTGTGACCTGGTTTGTGGCAGTTGGCACACACATGATATCCACGTCTGCATCGGCTGCAACCATTCTGGGTTGTTGTTCCATTGGGGCACCCACTTTTCAAATTGTAACCCCAGCACACCGGTCCACTGATTGCACCTTGGTTGACCTTCAAGTCATAGTCCTTGAGCTCCTGCGGGCATCCCTTCTGAGCACGCGTCAACTTACGTTTCTTGTTGATGCCGGCTCCTGGACTGGGTGTTCCTTTAGGAGTTGGCGTTACCTTTGACGGTGCTGGAGCATTTGCACCCTTTGTTGCTAAGACCGGCACTGGGAGAAGATACATTGTAACCCTTGGGTCCGTAGTCAAAGCCATGAAACTCTTGTTCAAGGCAGGGAGGTCGTTGGATGGCCTCAAAGTCTTTTGTGCTCCTGTGCAAGACTTGTCCAAAGTTCACGGTCAGCTTTGATGATTTGTTCATTCCTAACTGAGCTGTATCCTGCAGGATAGTCCCGGGCCATGGCCCCCATCAAATATTGCACCCAAGCTTCGTGTACATGCCAGTCTAATAATCTGCAGCTATCAAATGCTAGCCCACGGCGCTGCATCGCCCAGCAAAGCTTAAGTTCAGTACCAACGTCTGCCGATGTTGTCACGGGTATCTGCGCCAGCTTCAAAGTAGAATTTTCTACCTTGACAGTCGCAGCATGGGGTTTGATGTTGGCTTGGATCTCATCATCTCTTTTCGAACAACGTGAAGGAGCTACCCAAACAATGGCCCCACTCTCCAAAATGGAGTTCACCAGATCTAGCAACTGATGGCTCGGTGCCAATTCACCAACCAATTTCAGGCCTGAAAGTCTGGCCTGCTGTCGCTCCAGTCTCGCCTGTTTCTCGGCCGCTGGCAGCTTCTTCACAAAAGATCCTGGGTCTGCTGAATCCGACTTCACCTGTTCATTCAGGGTAGCCACAATAAGTGTCGTGGCCTCGAAATGCAAACGCCTCAAGCTTGATATTTGGCCAAGTGTCACTTCACCCCCAAACACCTTTGCAGCTAAATCGTCATACTGTTTATCTGTAGGCGCTGTTTGCGGGGTGCCTATGGTGAATGCCAGGGCTGAAAAACATGCCACTCCTTGGTTCTTCAGACCTTCCAACAAAGCTCCCGACTGGTCAATGTCGGTGCACCGCTTCTCAAACGAAGCAACACTATCTATCAGTGTCATGGCTCAAATCGCGAAAGGCGCCACTCTATGAACAGTGAAGTCCAAATTATTTAAGTAGGACATCTGACATGCCATGACCTAGTCCAAATAGTCAAAGTTAATCACAACATCATCAAAAAAATCACCACTCCAGCATTTGCAAATCAGTTGATGTGAGGTTTCCAACAACGACACAAATGCAAATTGAAGTCAGCGCCATCCCTAAAAAGGCTGGCTGCGGCCCTTGATCCATTGGATGCATGACACACTCTCCAAAAGGTTGTGTGCCAGGCCAAGTCTTTGTCATGCTTTCTCCAAAATGTTCTCAGCATGACTTCAACGACATTTCACTGTTTGAAAATAAAAACTGTAAATGCAATGCAACTTGAATTAAGAATACTGGCAAGCCTCTTTTTTTCCTTCCCAATGGCTCTCGCTGCAAAGTTCATCCATTGACTCCAGCTTCGCCCTTGGGTGAGGTTGCGCTCACACACTGTCTGCACACCGGCGTGTCATACCGGATCGACATGTTGTGCTGCGTATGGAGCGGCCCAATCGGCCTGTTGCACATGAACACCTTCTTATATTCCGGGAGGGTTAAGTGCAAGGTCTTCATACGAGAATGCTGCCAGAAAACGTAACCTGCAGGTGGCTCAGGTGGCAGGTACACTTTGCACCTCTTCTGCTCTTCCTGAAACTCTTCCTGCGAACTCTCATCGCTGGAGCTGGTGGCAACCTCGTCGTCACTCTCGCTCTCCGACTTGTTGCTAACAAGGTCAACCCATTCAACCTGGTTTGGTTCCACTCTGCCAGGCGGCATGGGCACCTTTATTCCACAGGTTGAGGCTGCTGAGCCCTGCGCAAACCTGCCACTCCTCGTCGAGTCTGGCAAAAACTTTGCAGCCCTAATGTCATCCAAAACTTGAATGAGCCGGGCCAGGGGTTCTGAAGCTGCGTCCCTTGAGTAGGTGTGCACCATCCTCAATCCAGAACCACTATTCGAGTGGTATCCAAGCTGCAACCTCGTCATGGCATCAACCCCATACTTTGCACAAAAGCTAAGGCAGGTGACCTTACAGCTATGGACTGATATCTTCCGATGCACATCGACTTTCTTCTCCCCAGTCAACAGCTTGCGCAGCCACTGGCTTGCCTCGTTTGAGGTCAAGGGACGCTGAGCCGGATTGCCATCACTGTCAGGCGCTGGCATGATCGTATGAAATGGTGGCAACATCACTCCAGCACTGTGTCGCCCTTCAAGCCAGTGCTCTGGCCAGCAATCATCTGTCACTCCAAACGCTGGGGCTGTCAATGGCAAAAATTGATGTTTAAACATTTCAGCTCGCATTGTCTTATGAGAGGCAGTGTGACCTTCAATGAATCTCAACACGTTGTTGTGGTCCCTATCCAAAATCACTTCCGTGCAATGCATAAGGTCGGACCACCTTGCTCTGGAATACACTGCAAAAAGAATTGCTCCAATAAAAATCTTGTCCCATGTATCTCCAGTCACCAATCTTGAATGCAACGTCTTGAGCTCAGCCACCTTAAGAGGAGCCGCCTGTGAAACCACGCCTGGCACCTCTGCTGTTGTAGCACCAATGCACCTTCTGCTCTGCACTACCTGTCCAAGTTGGTCCATTGACAAGACATGTCTGCAGAAACTCAATGCCTCCAGACACCCTTTCAAGCGAGAAGGTGGTGCACCGCTGCTTCTCTCAGCTGTGAAAAACCTATACACTGCAGGCTCATCAGGAGGAAAATTACCCATGCCAAATGCACTGCACATCTTCTCAACTGATCTTACACGTTTCAACAGTGTAGCCGGCGCACGTCCTCTGAAAACATCTGCAAGCAATGTCAATTTTCCCAACTCGGTGGGCTCGCCATCCAACTGGGTCCTGATGACAGTCTTGGCCTGAAAATAAGATGATACCACAAGCCATCTCTTCAACGCACATTGCACAAGAGATTCTCTTTCCTCCTGCCATGTCTGGTCAGTCTTGTTTATGACAATGTCTTCATGCGTTAAACCATCAGCAGAAACCTTCAAGCGTTTGGTCTTCTTGTGGTCGGTCCCAGCTGCTGCATCAGAGGTTGCAGGAGCAAAAGGGAGTGGGAGTTTCTTTAATCCCACCGATGTCCAGCTGTGTTTCAAAAATACACCATCACCAAAAATGTCAGCCCACACTCCTTGTTCCCAAACAGGTTTCGGGGGTTCAACAGGAATCATCGCATAAGCGGCATCCACACACGCTGCACTATTGGGTACAACTGGATCCACTCCAAACCTTGCCCCAAGCACTGTCGATTGCTGCACCGATGAAACTGAAGAACCATCCAACAAACTGTCAAAATGCGACAATGGGTCAACCCCCAAATTTTGTTCCGCTTCCCCTGTAAACTCTTCAAAACTGGAATGTTGTGAATTCTCCGCAGCATCCACTCCTAAAAGGCCTGTCCAGGAGACCACACCTGACGGGTCAAAACCATCCACAACAAGACTGTGTCCTCCACCGACGTCCAATGATTCAGCACACTCCGAGTTCCAACCCCTCTCAACTAAGTGTGAAAAAGAATCGCACAAAGCAAGATCTGGACAATCTGTCGTGGCATCACTCATCACTGGAAACTGAGGGGGCGGCAAGCTCTTGGATGACATCGTAATGACAGATATAACAAGCAAAACACGAAATGGCAACTTGGGACCTGTCTGTTTCATCCAAAAACAACCAAATGGTCAACCCTTCGTCTGGATACCAGGTGAAGAAATAAACGTGGCAAAGGGGAGGGCGATGTAGCACTCTCTGATTGACGAAAAGCTCAGGGCAATTGCGCAGCAATTGGAACATCAATCTTCCAGATGAAGCAGTCAAATGAAAATGCCAGCCCAAGTGGTCGAAATTTCGCCACCCATGGGCAAAACACGCACCCTCACACACTTGAAACCAAAATGTCACCATGATCCCAGATCACGAGACAGGTTAAAAGAAACCATGTTTCAAGTGGACAAGTGTTTTGCAAACCCAAAGTAAACAACCTCACCTGCCTTAACAAATGATGTTTCAAAAAATTGGACTGTTTCTTTTGCAATGGGATTCGACCCTGGTTTCCTCAGGTTGGTTCAAACGTTCAACAGAAGAACAGGTGTAACTGCAGTTTCTCTTCGACACCCAAGTTAACGAAGCAGAAACGGAAGTCCAAAGTTAAATAAAGGTTTATCCTTTTTCGTACCTCAACGGAGGGCACCCGTTGTTCTCGTGCCAGGGTTTGTACTTGTTCACGCAAGGCTTGATATTGAGCACGAGCTTGCTTCGGGTGAACGACTCCAGACCATGCATGCTTGGTTGCTGCTTCAGCAGGTTCAGTAAGCCAGTCGCGTAGACGCTCAGGGTGTCCTACAGCTGCCTGAATATACTCTGGATGAAAGCTATTGCCGCAATAGTTTCTAACTGTAAGTTCAGTGAGCAGCGAGCGATGAGCATGTACCCGGTCAAAATGGTTGTGTAATCCAGCTAGTTTTTCGACCTCCTCACAGAGCAAGATTCTCATGGGTGCTTTGATGTGGGGATGATGGAATATTGGCAGGATAGCACGGACAAGCCGATCTCTGTCGATGGTGCTCACATTTTTTTGGCGTAGAGACTGCAGGAATCGATTCCATGCACGCAGATAATGTGGCGGCAGAGATTGCTCAAAGTCAAGGGCAGGAATTATATCACTGGAATGCATATTGGCTTTGAGTTGAAATTGAGCTTTATCCCCCCAGAAAAGGTAGTCCCATATAAGAGAAATTGGTTGATATGCCGTCCAAGATAGCTGATACACGTTGTTTCCCAGGACTGACCTGACTCGTAGGAGTGGTCCAAAAGGAATCGGATGACCATTAAAGTCTACTAAAGGCCCCTCTATGTCACTCAGTTCTAGGACAACCGTTTTGGAGACTTTGACACAGTCTTGGTAGTTGCGAAAGTAAAATCTGTTACGTCTTATGCCATGCGTATTCTTGGGGTCAACGCGGAAGCTATCGGGAGACGAATCAGGGTTAAGTCCAAGGGCACGTAGGATTGCTTTACGATGGATATCAAGCATTGCACCTGCATTCTCAAGCAGAAAGCGGATGTACTCCAGAGGATAATTCATTTGCACAAGCCACAGGATTACGTGGACATAGTAGAAAAGGGAGCTACAATGGCCAGTGAGTCCGAGGAGTCCTTTCAGGGGGCCAGCTGGGGTGAGATCTTGGCAGGGGGAGCCAGCAATTACAAACCAGCGGCACTGTGGCCCAGCTAATGCAAATGCTTCCTTAAGGATTCGACATTGGTTGCGAAGAAGCTGCCGCACATCGTCAGCATAAAGCGTGTAAGTGTCCTTGCTGGATTGGGTCCATTCGCCATCAGTGCGAAGAGCAAATTGTTCACCAACGAGTTGTCTAAGGATGGGGTCACATTCTGCAACAATGATGATGCGTGGGGCACATCCGATAGCTTTAGTGATGGCCGGAATAGCTGATCCTACACCGTCAAATAAGCTAATGATAGCGTATGGGTGAACTTGGGAATACTTAGCTCTTTTGGGAGGGGATGCATCTTTCTCCTTCGCAGAGGAACAATGGGAAGCACCACTTTCACGACTGACTGGAGGGCGGAGACTCTCAGCATAGCCACAGGATGGGTTGACCTCTTTGCAACCATCATTGGGGCGTGACCGGACAGCCTCCGCTGGTGCATGCTCATGTGTTGGACACCTGGCACTTGCGTTACTACTGGCTGGTGTCAAAGCCTCAGTTTCATGTGGGTGAGGGACAGCAACAAGCTCTTTGCTGCCAAGGTCTGCATGGGATAGTGAGCCGTTATCGTTTGGAGGGGCTTCCGTCAGTCCAACTGTGGGTGCCCCACAGTGGCTTTCTGACGTACCACCTGCAATATCGTTGTTCTGGTCAGCATGTGGAATGGGTGTACCATCGTGAGGAAAAGGCGGACCAATTCCAACCATGGGTACCCCATGGTGGCTGCAATGATCATTACCGGCTGGCTCATTTTGCAGAGGGAGAGACGTGTGTTCGGTTCCGGGTGGGTAACCAACCACGGGTGCCCCGTGTTGATCATCCACCGAACTGTGTGTCGGGTGAGTGTGTTTCGGAATATCGGCAGGACGAGGGTTCTCACTTGGTGGTGGGGGGTCAATTGGCTTGCTATCCAATGCTTCAGTTAATTTATCCGAAGTACTGTTATTTCCCAATTTCTTTCTTGAAAGGTTGGGGGCCTGATATCGTTTGGCACTGATGCCGAGGATATTTTTGGGTTTTAACTTTGGTTTTTTGGGACGGTGAGCTTGCTTGGCACACTGAAGTGTGGCAGGTGCAATGGCTTTGTACTGTGGAGGTTGGAAAGAATAAGGCTGATGGTCGTGTCGACGGAAGACAAAACCCCAAACAAAGGAGGTAGCTTTCAGTTGTTCGACCGGGATCCATGCATGGCCTCGGAGGTTGTCATAGACGAGAACCTGTCCTTCGTTCCACCGCTCAATGATAAGGAAGTGGTGTGACGACTTTCCTTGAACAATAATGATGCCAGTGATTAGGAAAGATTGAGAAACAGGATTGGCACTGAGGGTGGGAACATTGAGGAGCTGTCCAAGGAGATTTACAGCCTTGGTGGCAATTGGTAGTTGCTCAATGGGGCTTGTAATTTTGAGGGTAAACATCAAACAACCTTCAATTTCTTCATTATTTTGTTGGTCCTGATTGTAACAGTCGCTGGCGTGAGAAAAACCAATATCCTCTCTGTCAAGTGCAAGGCGCGGAGTTCGATCTGCAATCATTTTTGGAAGATCAATGGTATCATTCTCTAGGTTAATACTCAACATTGTATCAAACAGAGCGGCTGAGACTTTGCCCGATGCGCTACATGAAAGGCAGTGCACATGAAATTGCGCAAAGAAGCGTTCGCTATGGTCTGGAAACAAGTCATCACAGGCTGCAATAATAGCGGTGTCAAGGTCAGAAACTTGCCCAGGCGGGAAGGCATTCACGTTCAGGTAGCTGGCAAAAGCAGCGCAGACTTCTCCAATGCTTACTCGTCTTCCTTGCACAGTAGCAGTCTGGTCAGCCCATGTCCATCCATTGCCGATAGCGCATAGGACTAATTCTCTGATGTGGCCATGAAACATGTTATCATCCCAAGGTGCATGGGTGAGGACACGTAGTGCAGTAACCGCATAGCACATGTAGCTTGGGAATTTAATGTGATAGCACGTTGCAAGCTTGGTAAAGTAGTCGCAATCAGCATGGGAAATGAGCTGGGCCATCCAGTGATGATTTCTCTATTGGAAATAAGGAGACTACTGCTTTGCGTACTGCCACATAAAATATTGTCAATAGGGCTGTGTGAGGCTTTGACAAAGATTACATCATCGCCAGGAGCATGAGTGTTAGCCCTGTCGTCCAGTGGCTGATAGGCGGCCTTTTGTGCTAGGAGGTCTAGGACAGTTTCGGGTGGCTGATTAGGTACACTCCTGTGTTCAGCTTTGCTGCGGCTCGCCTGCTTGCTGGTCTGCCGACTCTTTTGCGCTGGTAAGCCAACTTTTGAGGTAAGATTGTCAGAATGGTCTTGTTGTCCGGGCGTTGGGTCATTGGCAATACACGTAGGAGAGTTGAGTGGTCCTGTGATCTGAGGTATGGAGTGGGTACGGATGGGTTTGTCAGTAGCATCTTTTCGCTGAGTGGTGCAGTCCAGTAATAAGGGTTGTACAGTGGCTTTGGAGACACAATGAGCCTGGGCAGTAGATTGGGGAGTGTCACACAACCGTGAGTACCCCACGTTGGCGACATCTTCGTGATTAGTGGGCGTACCTGTATTGAGGTGCAAGTGTTTCACCTTGGGGGAACTAAGGTTGCTCGTGTTGCTATCCTGGGCATGTTGTCCTGGTTCGTGAGGGTGATTCTGATCAAGGTTGGCCATGGCAAGATTATTGTCAGAGGCGAGGGGGTTATGACCATGGGGGGTATTATCATGTCGTTGTGATTCTTTGTCCGGACTATGAGTGTTGTCGTCAGCCGGATCAAGGGCTGTTGCAACACATTCCATGGGCACATCCTCACTGTGTTCGCCGATGCTCGCCTGAACGTGCGTTTTCGGGGGTTCCGGGTGTTCGCTGTGACTGGTTGGTGCAGGCTGCATTTCAATATCGCCCTCAGGAGATGTGTTGGGAGACCCTCTGCCCGGCCTGGGTTTGTGTGGTGGGCGATAAGTTGGTCTGTTCCCTGTTGGTGTTGAACTCGACTGTCCGTGGGAAGGCACATTCTTAGTGCTGTTCATTCCATGGCCATTTGGAACATGGGCAGTCGGTGTGGCAGTAGTATACTGCTCTTTCAATCCAGCATGGGTAGTGCCAACATCAGGGGTTCTTTGTGATGGTACGGTGCAGGCATATGCTTCTCGAAGGTGACAACATTGCGTTTTATCGACGACCTGCGATATTGAAATTCCAGGGGGGAGTGTGACAAAAATTGAGGAGGGTTCAAAGGTGCGTATGATCAATTCATCGTAGTATCGTACCTTCCATTCATCACGCTCGAGATGGATGGATTTCAAGTGGAAACACTGCTCTGGACCAAGTATGATATGATAAAAGAGCCACTTCTGGTGGTCCCTATGTTTGATAAATTCATGATGAAGTAGGTCAATCTTAACAGTGTCAGGATTTGTCACAAAGGATTCCTGGATGAAAGAGTTGTCACAAAAGTTAACTTTTTGTAAGCATTCCGTCAAGGGCATATGCAACTCTTTAGGCGAGAAGAACCACGCAGGCGGTTGGGACGCAATGGCAATAATATTGGTGAAGTCCTGCATGGAATCAATGACAGCAGTACGCAAATCATAGTATCTTCTGGCTGACTGTTTCTTGTTTGGTTCAAAAGAAAGATGACTGATTCTGCCTTCTTTAGGGATCATTTGTTGAGCAATGACTTTATTCCAGTGATCCCGTCTGGTTTCAACTTCAGTAAGGGAGACATCAGCACGAAAATTTTCTGCAGAGGGGCACTGGTGCTGAATGACAACTTGGCCAGGGTCACAATCAAGTGAGAGAGGAAGAGAGTCTTCATGTTTAATCTCGACGTCAAAACAGAGACACTTTTGCTGTGACCTGTCAACTTGGCACCAGCGAATGGAGAAATTAACAGCCCCCACCTCTCGTCTTAGTAATTGTACTAGAGGTGATTGGTTTGGTTGGTCGAGTTGGTCCTCCGTACATACTGATGAGGGAATTTCAGCCCATAAAATCTGTGCAGGTGCGTACTGAAAGGAACCAATCTTTCCAAATTTGACTTGAAAATGATTATAATCATGGGCGGTCTGTGTGCAATGCGGTTCTGATCGCAGCATGTGGACAGTGAAGGCACCCTGCTTAGGCCCAATCGGTAAATGAACGTCAAATGGAAGAAGGGCTAAATGAAGATTAATGACCAGTGACGGCGATCCAAAGATGGCAAGTCTTCTGTAATTCATGAAATGGTACCTCACTTTAAGGTTGGCTAGTTGGACAAGTATCTCGTTAAGCACGGTGTTCGGAAACGCCTTCAAGTCCAATACTGACATAGTGATTCCATGCGGAAAATGCTTTTGGAATTCTGAGTCATTCCATGGAAAGAAATGCTTAATCTGACACTCTGCAAGTCCATGCGACCAAGCGGCATCAACAGTTGGCTGAAGGACCTTCTCAACAAGCTCGATGTCTGCCAGGCAATCATTGGCAATTTGGACAGTGAGTGAGGTAACATCAATCTTATCTGATATGCGATGGCATCCATTGGGTCTTCTGAAGTCAATAGAATTAACTGCAGAAAGGCTCTGAAGTTCGCTGATCGTCTGGTGTCGCTCAACAACAGTTCTGGGAAAAACATACTCCAGCGTTCTGCAGGGTCGAGACCAAGAAACATGGCAGTGTTTAGCATACGGTTCAACCTGGCATGCAATGAGGTATTTCTCTTGGTTATTTGCGGAGCAAAAGGTAACTCCAAGATTTTGCATAAAGCCGACATGCTGAACCTTATCATTTAGAAGGTTGTATAGCCATGCAGAAGCTTCAAATTCGCTGGTACTGCTTGAACAAGTGAAGACAAAATGAACAGAGATATCTTTGTTAAGGCATATGTCTATGAATTTCTGAAGGACATAAGCTTTGGGGAGCAGTAGGCAGAGGCCTACTCCTGTATCACTGTGATCAAAGGCTTCTTCATAAGTGATCACAGTGCCTGAATATCTGTTCGAATCAATATCACTGGGGCAGTTCGCAACAAAAAGATGTTCTTTCCCAAGACTTGACACCAGTTCAATGGCATGTTGTTCAATAGTGTCATGAGGATTGCAGTTCATGTTGTCGACTATAACCCAGAGTACCCCTGGGTACAGTGACTACACAGGGGCAAACCAGAGGGGCAACCTGGGCGAAGCAAGACGATAACAAGAACAATAAAGACTACACTGAGTACCCCAGTGAGCCTTATAAATCAATCAAACAAGGTCACAAGTAAAAGAACTACATTGGGTACCCCAGGAGTCCTTAAACAAGTGGGGTTCAAAACAGGTGTGTTCTATGGACACAATGCAGGTAAACCAAAAACGAGAAGGTAGATCTTAAACAGGCAAAACTAAGATAAACCCCCCCCTCCCAAATTATCTACAAAACAAACAGGTTAACGGGCACCTTTGTGCTCTTCCTACGGCAGTACTACCCTAGCCCCTTTATACTGGTGCCCCCAAAATTAAATCACGCAAATCACCCAAGATGGATGTTTGCCTCTTGAGTTAAAATTGGGTTACCCAGTCCCACGGGGTTTGAGCCGATACGGCCCTAAGCCAATGGCTACGGGGCTGTCTCCAGTGGATTGCTAGGATCGCCGCTACTAGGCACTGCCACTCGATGTGCAGCTGATTGGTGTCACGCTTGGACTCAGTCTCCTTCCAGGCGAAGTTGCGATTAAAGTGCTACCAGGAGACAAGATATATCAGGCTATGGAGATTGAACCGGGCTTCATCAGGGCTGTTATTTTGCATGGCTTTGAAACCAGGGCCAAACAACGGCTACCATCGAGACTTAGGGACTTGGCGCAGTTTGGCTGGTTGCCATTAG
Source organism: Cladocopium goreaui (assembly GCA_947184155.2). Lineage (NCBI taxonomy): Eukaryota > Dinophyceae > Suessiales > Symbiodiniaceae > Cladocopium > Cladocopium goreaui. The sequence goes on along the minus strand of CAMXCT020002730.1, from coordinate 3,586 downwards.
CAGCAGCCCTTTTTGGGACAGCAGAGTGGCAGCCACAATGGCTCCACCACAACTTTCTTCCGGTCATAGGCCTGCGTGTCCATGCAAAGCTTCCTCCGTCTCCGTTTGTCGTATCAGCAGCTAGTGGCGTTACTAGGGTTGTGGGAACGAAGACCTGCCTGGAAACTCCTTGCCGGGCTCTTGCCCAAGCTGCTGAGCTTGCATTTGGGCTCCCAACAGCGTTTCGCGCACCAGAGGAGTGGACAGCATCAATGAAAGGAGAAGTGTTTGACCTTGTGCAGTGCTTCCAGCGGATTTATACAGGTGAGGCAGCCAACACGGCGCAAGCTCCGCATCCTCTGATTGACCGACCGAAGAAATGGGCACAGTGGGTGCTCTCGATGAATAGCCTGTGGCAGAAGGACTCTCCGATGCCAGATCGACCTCTCGCAGTACACTGCAGTGGACTGGGAGGCGGGCTGCTGAGCCCTGATCATGATTACGATCTGTTCTTCCAGAATCATGCGCAAATGAAAGTGTATGGCCCTTCACTGGCAATGATAGATGATTGGAAGCAGCGTATTACCCAACTTGGTTTGACCAAAACAACGCATGAGTATGCAATCTATCAGCTTCTCTTCACTGCCGTTGGATGGTGCAAGGAATTTTTGCCAGATAGATTTGCTAACCTCAAACTCTTGATCACCCGCGCCATACGGCTCTGACTGCGGCAACCATCCGGCCAGCACATGTGAGACCTCCTCACCCCACATGGGTCACGGCAGTTCGCCAAATCTTCAGATGCTACCATCCATAGGCAAACTGCTGTTGGTGCGAGCTTGCTTTCCCCATCTCGTGACAGCTACCATCCCAGACGGCATCAGAGACATTGATGTTCTTGGCTTTTCGGCGGGATCGTATACTGGATTGGCAATCCACAAAGTACTCAATGAGTTCGATTGCTTCCCAGGTACTACCGAGGTTGCTGCAATTGCCACTCCGCCAGAAATGTTGAGGCTGACAACAGGGGAACGAAGAGTAGTACTTCTCCATTGCCTTGAAGATCGACTCTGCGTGTGGCATCCTGCCACCCTTACAGACCTCAGCTATGATGCCGTCCTCATTGATGGTCAGCCTTCCTGGAGTGGCCGAGCGCGACATGCTTATGGGCACCTACTCTTTACATCAATTGAGAAAGGTACCCATAATATTGATTATCTCCAGATCACGACCTCTGAGGTCATACCACATGGGATACGGTGCGAGGGGCTCCTACGGATGCTTTCATGGGTTAGGTGTGCTGATCTACAGATGGTGCCATGGGATGACAGGGATGTCAGAGATGACCCTATTGCTACGGAGCAGGATCTGCGACAAGTCCTGATCGACTTGATCCCAATTTCTGGGCAGGCGAATGCAGAAGGAGGTAAACTTATGAGAAACTTGCTAACTGAATTCCTCCGTGGCTTCCCCCTGCGCATATTGATCTTCCTGCTAGATATGGTGTTGCCTCAATTGGATGCTTACCACGCAGGTCGCCAGCTACAACACCTGTACCCGTGGACCAGTGTGGTGTTGGCGCAACGACAAGCACAAGATCAACCAGGAGTTGAGCTAGTGGTCCGATACGGCTATGAGGCCTTTGCAGGATTTCATGTTGTACAGTTGATCACCGAATGCATTCCTCTCTTGCTCTTCAGCGATCCGAAGGCAGTTCCTTCCGCGTCACCATGGAGCCTGTGCGAAAATGGCAACTTAGGAAGTATGGAAGCCAATGTGATGGCAGGAAGAGCCCTGTTTGGGCGTTTCCAGCCCTGAGGGTTCACGTCGCTGTGCCATTTTCCTGGTCCAAGAGAAAGTAATGCAAGGTACTAGTCGGTCCGCGGACTCCCACGCATACCGTCGAATTGCCCCAAAATCTCTTGAGCTAGTTCTGGTCTCCAGGCCTGTCGCGTTTGCATTTTGTGGCCGCCTCCTAGGGCAACAGCCAGCGGAAGTGGAATACTTTGACCCGGAACGAGACTGGCCGAAACCTATTTATTGTCTTCCACGCAAGTTTTTCTGTGGTGATGGAAGAAATGGCATTTCTTGGAGACACGCGGAGCAGGTGTGAATTGCTGGTATTTGCACAGGCTAACCCGGCACGACTCCCACTGACGATGGGTATTCTTCAGCCTAACATCCCAGTGCGAAGAATGATGAGTTCTACCATCGGACTCTTGTCAGTGTATCTACATCCACAAACCAAGGTCGATGAGCTAAAAGAATTAATCACCTGGGTCAAGACCAGTAAAGTAGATTTTCCCCTTTATATGGGGGGAGATTTCAACCAAGTGGATGCCAGCTGCCCGGACCTTTGGAATGAATTATTAGTCCACGCGCAAGGTCTTGACACGCATCCGCAACTTCACACTTTTGAAAGCCCTACTGGAAGTTCAGCACTCGACAGAGTATTATGTCCCACTGATTATATAGCTGCAACCCAAATCGATGTTGTGGTAGCAGCCAATAGGCGACATCACCTAAGTGGACATTACCAGCTCACTGCGACCTTTGTTGTTCGACCAAGAGTCAAAAGTGATATGAAAGACCCAGTCCATCAAACCATCCCAACTAACGTGTTTTGCCCTGGAAAGAACGAGGCTGACCCCTACATGGTTCCTAATGACCTACAAGAGCTGATAAGAAGGATCCAAAGACTACCCCAAACTGATGAAGTTGAGTTTGTGTCCACCCTTTGGTCCTGGTGGAGACAACAACCTATTCCATCGGATCACCCTCGAATTCCTGAGCATGAACTTCTAAGGAAATTCCTTAAAATTCGAGCTGAGGTGTTACACGTACCTGCAAAGCATTTCCATGCACTCCAGGCTGCCACTTACCATATATTCACTTCCAGCGGTGTCAGTGAGCTATATCCGGGAAAAATTACAATTCGAAGTGATCTGTTGAAACAAATTTTCACGAAAGGTAGCTCCAGAGGGGCTACCTTGAGTTTTACTTTACGAAGTAAAGGGGAGGGCGGCCAGCCCCGTTACCTGATTCTTCAGGAGATTGCTAGTCATTTTAGTACCCCCCCCCTCCTCCACACCTCCCACGCACCCTAAGAGCAGACTCAAAATACTGTAATTTACAGTATTTTTGTTCTTTTCGGATCAAGAAACCACATTTTGCTACATGGTGAAACCTCCGTAAATACCAGTGTTTTTGCCAGGTGCTGGCCAAAAAACACTGTAAATACCGTGGTTTTGGGCTTCCGACCCGCCAAAAACATTGGTATTTACGGTGTTTTTTGCTCCGAGAGTTGCAAAAACACGCGAAAACACCACCGATTTGACGATTTTCGGCCACTACGGAACCGAGCAAAAACGCTGCAGGGGTAACACCAACACCAACAACAACAACAACAACAACAACAACAACACCAGCAGCAGCAGCAGCAACAGCAACAGCAACAGCAACAGTAACAACGACAACGACAACAACAACAACAACACCAACAAAACCAACACACAACGCACAACGCACAACGCACAACGCACAATGCACAACGCACAACGCACAACGCACAACACACAACACACAACACACACACAAAACACACACA
>CAMXCT020002729.1:67635-88679 GCA_947184155.2 Cladocopium goreaui | reverse complement strand
CCATGGCTTTTTAATGGGCGTCCAAGCTGCCTTTGCCAGGCCTAACACCCTCCAAACCCCTAAAACCCCTACAAGGCCACTTCAATGGCTTCTTCTGGGCTTCCATCGCAGGCAAAAGCCCACATCCATGGCTTTTTATGGGCGTCCAAGCTTGCCGTTTGCCAGGCCTAAAACCCTCCAAACCCTCCAAACCCCTAAAACCCCTAAAAGGCCACTTCAATGGCTTCTTATGGGCTTCCATCGCAAGCAAAAGCCCACACCCATGGCTTTTTATGGGCGTCCAAGCTTGCCAAACTGTTGGTTTGCCAGAGGGTAATCTTCACTGTAGCCTGAAAAACGAGGGTGGCATACGCTGTGACTTGGAGTATTCGGATTGCCCTTGACATCTCAGCCTCGGATATTCCCTGGTCACCAGTGTCAGCAGCTAAGTTGGTGTACCATGGTGTACTTGGGACATCGCCGACGATCAATGGTACAACTCATCTTCCCATTACTTCACGTGGATATCTGTGAACATGATTTATACCCATCAACCAGCCATTGTATGGGAATTATAAGGATAAACCATGGAAGTTTGGGGCAGATCACCAAACAAACCGGTGCATTTCGTGGCCAGAAATCGGAGAAATCCATCAGAAACGGAGCGATTTTGGGAACTCCACGAACTCGCAGGTGACATGGGGAGATCACTGGGGGATTTCCGTGCTCTGCTACCTGATCTTGATCAAGTTCTCAAAACTATCGTGGACATTCACCATATATGCGTGTAAGAGTTGCTAATGATGATACATTTTTTGGAAAAATCTTATTAACTTATTGTGTTTCCTTCCATCTGTTTCATAAAAATGTCGAGTCTCCATTGCGACACCGTCCCAGAAAAGAATGGTGATTTCAACATCAACCCAAACAAATACTCCGACAAAATATATCTTTTGGCACCTAAACTTATTTGGTTCCTCTGCATGGGTTTCTGCTCTCTCTCTCTACCAGACCACCCCCAATAGAGGGGTCGGCGGCACCAGGGCGCTAGCCCATTCTATAAACACGCTAACCCTACATGAACCCTAAACCAACCCTATCTGAACACGCAAATCCAAAAAACAATTCTCAACAAACCCTAAACCAACCCTAAATATATCCTAAATCAATCCCAAAGGGCACCTAGCCATCAACTCGAAAGAAATACCAACCGAAATAAACCGCAGGGCAACCCTAAATAAACACAAATCTACACCAAAAACGAATGTAAATAGTTTACCAATGTTTACCAACCCTCAATAGACTTTAAACTAACCCTAAATAGGAGAGAACCCCCACTGCAACCAACCCTAAACCAAGCCTACAAAACCCCAAACCAACCCGAAAGAAACTCTAAACCCAGTCGAAATAAGTTAATCAAGCCAAGCCTACAACAAACCCTAAACCCACCCGAGAGAATCGCTAACCCAATCCTATACAATAAGCCAAAGTAACCATAACTTCAAAACAAGCCCGAAACGTACCCACAGCAATCTAATGAAACTTGAAACAAACCTGAAACCAACCCGAAAACAAACCTAAACCATTCCAGACTAATTAAACCATAAACTCGCCAAAGGTAAAGATTATAAACATACCTTCAATAAACCCGAAGAAGCCAATAGATACATCCCCAGGAAACCCTAAACCAACCCTTCACCAAACCCAAAGTAAAGCCTGGACCCACCCGAGAATAATCCCTAAACCAACCCTAAATGCATCGAAAACTGACCAAAAGCTACCGCAAAACAAACTCTTAAGAAACCACAAGCTGACCCTGAGCAAACCACTGGGAATAAAGCCTACGCCAACCCTAGAAAGCCCAAAGCCAACCATAAAGAAGCCACAAACGAAGCGTAAAATTCAAAAGCAACCCCAAAGAAAACATAACAAACCGTTGTGGTTGCCGGTTGGCGGGTTGCCGGTTGCCCGTTGGCGGGTTGCCGGTTGCCGGTTGTCAAAAAAATGTAAAATTAGGGGTATAGGACCCCCATCATTCATCTTAAGATCGAGTCCAACATTTCCCATGATTTTTTTCGAGCTTCGTAGTCGTTCCGGCCTCTGCGCAAGGTGGCCAGCCATTCCTTTCGGTTCTGCAGAAAGGAAACGCTAAGTCCTTCCATCCGTGTGGATTCCTCGAAGGCCTGGAGTTCCTGCCAAATCTGTTTCGGAATCGAACTGGAACATAGAGGAATTGTTCAATACCCTCTGGTAAACGTTTACATAGCTATGGAAAATGGCTCAAAATGGTGATTTTCTATAGCTATGTAAACGTTTACCAGAGGGTAACACAGGGGAAATCAAGCGAAACTGTCATTCTATGTTATTCGAAGTTGTTTTTCCAAGTCCTTCGCCACTGACTGCGGACTCAGCGTATCGCAGATTTGCGGTGTGTGGTGATTTTCCAGCTGCATACCCTTCTTGGTGAGCTTGTCTAGGATTTGGCGCAAGACCTCTCGGGCGAGACGGACAGGTTTCTTTCCTGTGAAGAAAATCACAGTAGCTCCACAACTATGACCCCTCCACCCCTCACTCCACCGTCAGAAAAGGTGAACCAATCGACCACCAATCGATGCCTTGGCAACGCCAGCCTTTTCCATCGCTTCACGTCGTCTTCTTTGTGCCAGACACTCGCTGAGGAGCATCGCAATGACTGCGCATAGTGTCACCACTGCAGCGCCTTCTTCGACGACCCCACGGGACCCCACAGATCCCATCGGCCAAACAAGTCCGACACCATCAATGGGAATTTCAGGAAGCGATTGATTGGAGGTACCTACCATATATAAGGCCTATATACTGTAAGGGCTAAATTTCAGGGGATATCCCTCCAAAATATGGCCTAAAAAAATGGTACCGACGTACCTCCATAAGTTGGATCCTGGAGATCTCCCATTGATACCATAGCAAATTGACATAAATACCCAACTGCTTGGTACCAAAATGATCCTCAAAATGTTGGTCCGTGATCAAAAAAAAGCCAGAAACGAACAAAAATAAATGGAGAAATTCAGAAAGGATTGGTTTTTCTGGGAAAAACTACAGGAAACCCTGGTTTTTCACTGTATGTTTTTTCCCCGTCAACCAATCCTCAGGCCTCCTACTGCGGACATTGCCGGCATGGCTCGAACCAAGGCCGACCAAAGGACCACTGTACCTGGGTCGCCCAAAGGAATACTGCAACTACCATCTGGTTATTTAACATAGCCATGGAAAATCCCAACCATAAATGGAGGTTTATAGCTGGGAAAATCATCTATTTCTATGGGCTATTTTCCATGGCTATGTTAAATAACCAGAGGGTAATCCCAAAATATCCTGCTCAGCTTGTTCATCATAAACTTTATGAACCTGGAATGCTCCAAAGGCATCATTGCATCACGTGAAGAATGGTAAGAATATTCAGAAGAATCCAATAAGAATCATCTTCCCCGCTCACCACTTTCACCACTTTCACCACTTGGCTCCATCCATGTTGCTCCGACAACAATCGCAATGCCTCTCTTGCAACCAATCCCTCTAATGAGTATGATATGACAATCATAATATGTCATAATGATATGTGCAATATGTGCAAAAAGGAATGCACAGCACGAGGATACGGAAGCACCAAGTAAAATTCGAGCATAATAGAGGCAGGCATATTTCTTATATTAATATTTCTGACAAATCTCTCATGTATCAAAGGAATATCTTCTGAGTTCCCTTCCAAAGAATCTAGGCTTCCAGTCATCACTTTACGGCGCTTTCGTTCTCGCTCAGTGGCTTGTCCCCAATTGAAGTGGCAGCACCCAAAGTGGCCCGCCAATACCACCTTGCCAAATCGTGGCTCCCAATCGGGGCTGATGTCAGAAGGCCGCCCGAATAGCTTCAAGTCACGTCAAAGATATGACAAATGACAATATGTGATATCTAAATTTTCTGGAAATATATCTATCATTATCTATATACAAATTATTCAATGACAATGAAATTCAAACCGAGACAAGGCCGACAAGGCACCGAGACATTGAAAGACCATCACCCATGCAGGCATCAAGACTGCAGCAGCGCATTGTGGCCACATACTGGTCATATTCTGGGCTGCGGTAAAGACCATCTGCACGAAAATGAGACCCGCTAAGAAGGCAGGAGGTTGAACGAGGTCCAGCCCAATCCTTGGAACAGATCAACTTATGCAACTTGTGGTGCCCCCAAACAAGATAGAAAAGTAAATCATAGCTATTTAGTGGGACTTTACCAACTTCATCCAACTTCTATCTTTTGGGGAGTTAACTGAATTCGCAGCCTTTTTTGTGTCGTCACCACTGTGATTGCTTGCTCGCGCTGAAAAAAAAACGAAATCCTGGGTGAATTTAACCCCCAAAAAGATAGTTCAGCCGGTCAACTCCCACGAAATACTTATGACGTGTTTTTCTCTTTTCGGGGGGTGCTATGAAAGATGCTTTTTTTGTACACCCCCAGAAACTTCTTTTTCGTCCTCTTTCGAAATCCCCTTATGACAGACAGGTTGGTGGGGTTCATGTTGCCTTGAGCTGCCTCAATCCGTCGCTGATGGCGCCCAATTTTAGTGGCCATAAAGCTCCCCGGGGGGAGCGTCGCCGGGCCATGTAATTTTCAAGGGAATGGGATTATGCCACTTCAACTCATCGTGCCTGCAAAAATTCAGCTCCCAAACGGGTCTAGATGTGGAGAATCTTTGCCTCGATGCAAGGTCGCCAAAACCAGCACTCAAATCAAGACATCATTTTGAGGGTCGGCAGCTGCGCTCAAACTGCAAAGGCTTTTTCCACACGGGGATGGATCGATCAAGGTGGCTATCTGTGGCAAACGCTCTGCGAAAAAGCAAAACACGTCCACGGGATTTCTCGGGAAATGATTCGCTGGGAAAATGTCAGACGTCGTCACCGACAAAGCCAAAAAAATGCACTGAGAAGCTCACAAACATTACAAGACATGACAGGAAAAAAATAGGGAAATCATCCCCTTCCCATCACAAGCATGTCATCACCAATGATGACTGATACCAAGCCATGCAAGGTAAGAAACACCAGGATTGGTGTCTGAAATCGATCATCTGTGGATGCACATCACCAAAGTCGCAGCTGGTTTTTCCTGGACTCTCCTGACGGATTCTACTCATCTTCGATCACTGTAAGAGCTGCCATAGCCAGACTGGCCCTTGCGCCGGCGCCGCTCAACAAATTCCTTGAAGCCCAAGTGATGCGCCTCTACCATGGATCTGAATAGCTCAAAGCGTTCTGTCCAATGGTAATGAGTCAGGCCATTGGGAGCTTCTGGTCTTTCTCTGGAATCTGGGCCCATTGGAGATACCTCGAAAACGGCAAAAAAAAAGGCTCGAAACACACATTTCGAGACACCACAGTCTAAAATTTAGAGACATGTTGCAGCAAAAACACTAAACAAATCCAAACTTTGTACAATATCACACAATTATCACAGAATTCCGCTTTGAACAAATGACTTTGGGATGGCAATCTCTTCTGGATGCGCCGGATGCGCACGCTTGGACGGCCTTGACCTGAAAAGCTGTGCTTTTGCATTTGATGAAGCTTGGAGCTGGGGTCAGTTCTGAAATGAAGCACTGGCTCTTCCACTCTACCAATCTCTATATTAAGCTGCGGAAAATGGCTGAAGCCAAATCTGTCAAAGTGGAATGTGCTAGTCAATCCGCACGGACTAGATTTTCTCTACGCAAGCTCCGCCAGCGGAGCAAAAGAAAGCACGAACACGACCCCTAAAAACAGTTTCAATGCAAAAACTATCAAAAACTGATAGCCACAACCCGCCCGCGCCAAAGGTGCTGAGGTGCTTTTTTCTGTGCACGCATTAAACGATTGCAATACACCCAGTCGGGAAAGTCAGTGCACCGTCTGTTCGAAAACAAATCACAATGGGACGCTCCGCATTCAGGAAGTCACAGAAGTCAGTGCAAAATTATGCAAATCAGCATGGGACGCTGTGCGCCAGCAATCATCTATTTGGTTTAATGTTCGGTGTTTTTATGGCTCTAAAATTAGGAATCATATTGTGGACGCTGCATCTATGCAGTCATTGTTTTAGGCTATTTTGAATGATTCTGTTGAAAAACGCAATGGGACGCAAGTTTCACCACAACTACAGTAACTACAGTCAAAGTGAAGCGACCAACCAAAGATACAGGTGCAACCCCTTGTGGCGCGCGCAGCTCGGTAGTGGGAAGGTAAGCAGCAGCAACAGCAGCAGCAGGACCAGCAGAACCAGCAGCAGTAGCTTCAGTAGCAGCAGCAGCGACAAGACAAGACAAGACAACTCACGAACGCATTTCCGGCGATACTCTGGCGATACCCCGGCGATACCCTAAAATGGAAAAAAATGGAAAAAAGGAACCCCTCGCCACCAATCCCCCTCATTTCAACACAACCACATCTCCAAATTTCAAAAGGGGAAAACCCAACACAATCCAATCCCCAATGGAACTGACACATTAGGGAAATTCCGAACCTACAAGAACGCAGGTAAAAATATCAATGTTCCAAAACATGTCTTCCCAAACACCACCTGGACGCAGCACGCGTGGCACGCACCGACTTCCAGAAATCTTTCCCCAACTAAACGCAACAATTCAAGTGAACGCATTGGGTTTCCAAATGGGGTGTAGCTATTAAGCTTGAGTGGCGGGGGGGCTATTTTTGTTCTAGAATCCTGTGTTTTCCACGGTTTCAAAATGTCGTAAAATCGGCTAAGTTGCCAAGCCTGGGCTCAACATGGCCCAACATAGGCCCAAGATAGGCCCAACATAGGCCCAAGATAAGCCCAACATTGGCCCAAGATGGTCCAACATGCCTCAACATGGGCCCAACATACTCCCAACATGCGCCCTGCAAAGGCCCAACATAGAACATATGGTTAGGAAAAGCAGCCAGGCTTTTTTCAACCTTGCAACCCAGATCTTGTTTGGATCTTGCAAACTAGTTCCACGAATGCCTTCTACCAGTTCGGCATGAAAATTCTGCTGTGCTGCTTTCTCATTGTCGGACAAGACAAGGCTCTTGCGCTTGCTGGTGACTGGGGGAAAGACACTGTACGACACGTACGTTGTTCAATGCTGCACTTCAGGTTGTTCTATGTGATTCCCAGCCCAACATTTCCAGCCAAAACTGCCAATTGCTTGATGAACACACCCAATGCAAAGAACCCCTCAGAGAATGAAGCAAAAAACTGAAGGACCAAGAATACTAAAGACATCGAGAACCTGATTTGAAGATATTTCAAGAACACTCACAAACAGTAGACCAAAACAAAGTCATCGCGAACCAAACGAATCCAGAAGGGCAGGAAACCCATGGAAAGCCCATTCAGAATCAGTTATACTGTAATTTTTTTTTTCAAAACTGCCTATGCCATTCATCTGCAAATACCTGCCGACACACCTGGGACTAACAAAATGTGGCTTCTCGACACACCTGGGAATTCCACCGCCACTGGGTCATGCGGTAAAGGCTGCTGCGAGTCGTCAATGAGTGCATTGGTATTCCACGCTGATCTGCTGAGGATTGCTGTTAGAAAAAACTGTTAGTCGCAGGACAAACGTCACAGTGTCACAGCCTTCTTGACCTGCTAAGTCCTAAGTCATCTAAGTCTCCAACTAGCTCATGCCATGGATAAAGAATCATAAGCAAACACTGTTCTCCAACACGCGCTACTACACCCCCCGAATTTAAGGGCGACGTGCCTGGATGACCTGAGCAGATTGCACCGTAGACGACGGCGGCCGTCCACCTTTCGTCGCGGCAGAGGTGGGCCATCCACACAGCATAACGGTCGGCCGTCGCAGGAGCGTCCAAGGAGTGTCCGCTCCGCTTGAGCCTAGAAGCGAGGCCGCATGAGGCAAGCGAGGCCGGATGAGGCCGCTAAAAATGTCCTGAAAGGCAGATGCTTTTCACATTTTTCACAGGACCCCTATGACATTCACCCTGTAGGTTGTGAGATATTCACCAAATCACCGTCCGAGCACTTCTGGTGTCTGTTGAGTTTGATTCGAAAAAAACCACTTCTGCATCCTGTCATGCAGAGGCGCGCATCAGGTAGATGGTCTTGCGAAAGCAGGTCCAACCCCAGCACAGATGTGAAGGACAGAAACGCCAACCTCCAGCGAAGTTTTTCGGGTGCCAGTGTCCCAAGTCCAGTCCCAGAGAGTCAAGGTGTTGGACAAAGATAGACAAAAAGCTTGGCATGGTTGTGTTTCATGTTTCCACCGGATAAACATGGATGAACGATGATGAACCGCTAGACCTCTGCCAGCAACAGGCCAGGCTTTTCTTACGTATGGTTTTTCCAAGCCAATTCGGGATCGTCCCGCAGGGGTTTTATTCTTCCGGCCACCATGTGCGAGACAACTAATTTGCAGCCAGCAACAGAAGGCAGGCCACACGAGAAAATTCACCATCCATCTGCATCAATAAGACCACGGCTGCAGGTAACAAACATCGCCGCAAGAGTTGCAGTGCCACATGAAATTTCCCTGACCTCGGAGCAAAAAATCGCAAGTTCCACATCGACTTCAATGGTCCCTTCCAACTATTGCTATCAAAGCAGCCATTGGATAGCTAAGGTTGTGATAATGCACAGAAAACACCGACTCGAGAAGCAAAATCTTCCCGGAAGACAGGTTTACTGAAACATTCCAGATTTTGCAGTTTCGTCCAGACATGGTTGTGATATCTTTGGCATACGTACTTCATCTGTGGTGATTCCGTCACTGTAAAAAATGGATGGCTACTCTACCAGAGCTATTACTCTACTTTGCAGAGCTATTCTTCCATCACAGGTCACAACACAGGAATGACTTAAAAAAGCTCCCATCCGATGGCCCATTTTTTAACTTCCCATCCAGAATCCCACCCGAAACTTCCCATCCGATACTTCCCGAGATTTGTTGGATCCAGATCTGCAAACCAGAGGCTTTAAACAGTTTTGATCTGAAGACATCGCATGAGGCATCGACATGACCACCAACCAAGCAATAGTGATGCCTGTCGCTATGTAGAAGCATAGCTCCATCTGCAGGACTGGTTCCAGGTACGTCAATGAGGACAATAGCGCTGCATCCGCAAAGATGGAAAGGAGCACCAAAACATTCATGCCTACAGGGACATGATGCCCCCAAGATAGCTAAGTTGGTTTAGACTCGCCCCAGTAACTATAGTTATAAGTACCATAAACCATAGTGACATTGGAGTTATGTTCACCAACTTAGCTATCTTGGGGGCCTCACATTGTACAGGGACATTCGTGGTGGATTTTGACCACCAATAGTTTTCGCCCATCACATTGCTGTATCCCGTGCTGTGCAGGCTGCAACCAACCGAGAAGACTCGTGAACAAGAATGGTAATGATTGCAAGATATTGCAAGGGCACTGGCTCCCACTAGATCTATCCAGTAGGTCCAATTAAACCTGATTAAACCCTATTAAATCTCCATTAGAAATAATCTATCAGTCCAGTGCCTGCCGTTGTCTTGGAAAAGAAGTTCTGCGCAACTTCGCCAAAATGGTCAACACTGTAGAAATGGATCAAATGTTCATCAAAATCTGAGGCACTCCCTCGATATCTTCCAAAACCCGCGCCCAAAACTGGTTGGTGGTATACCTACCCCTCTGAAAAATATGAGTTCGTCAGTTGGGATGATTATTCCCAATATATGGAAAAATAAAAAATGTTCCAAACCACCAACCAGAAAATGTTGAGCCAAAATGAGCCAACAGCCAAACCCCAGCAGAAAACTTGACCAGTTTCCAGGCACCTGAAACTCGCATTGTTTTCAAGTGTGCAGGTACACCACCACTCCCCGAACCCTTTTTCACCTGGCAGGTGAAAAAAAAAACTTCTTTTCAAATGGACTCTCCGACAAACCTGAGGCTTGCGAAAAGAAGTGTTCTAGCAGAAGAAAATCACAACCTTCCAGGATTCTACCGTATTCTACCTTTTTGATCCTTTTTGGAGCTTCTCAGACCTTTCACACACTGAAACTGCACAATGCCAGTACCAATTGGATTTTGGCATCCTGCCAAGTCACGAGGGCGATGAGAAAAAACATGGCCACCACCACTGCGAAGGTCCACAATGCGTACGAAGCCGAAGGTAGAAGGAAAGGCAAGAAACACAAAGCTAACCACAGCACAATACGCATCCAAATCGGCCTGGGGCATCAATCCCCTGATTGCGGATCGCCAACTCGTTGGGAACACCATTTGAGTGAAAACATCATTTTAGTGAAACGAAAACAAATACAGCAGGGCCTTACCAAAAAAGTAAGGCACCTGTTTGCAAGTATGTCCTGTCTGTCTCACAAATTTGTAAATAGTGATACAGTACACTGATCCTTGGTTTCATGACATGTGCTGAAGCATCCTTTTTAGCTTACCTGTATGTGTCACATCTCCTCCCCATGTGCATGCCTTTGGGCACCAGCTTGCTATCTGGATCTAGTTCTATGATGTTATTTTTAATGCCAAACGGAGCGAATCATCGCAGATCATCTAGGAACAGCTTGCGAATCATCGGTCGAGTGGCAGCAGGGTTAGGCCCCACGCAGGCAGCAACACAGCGAAGATGCTCGCATACACAAGCCTCGGACACGACACGAGTCATAGCGCTGATTCCATGGTGATTTTAATGATGTCATGGCGCGTCTCGAAGTTTTAAAAAACTCCGGAGTTGTGTGGAAACAACGCCTTGATCTGACCAGAATTCCTGTCCTCATCACCCCGGCCACCTGGGAGTCACAAAAATTACAGCTTCGGAACGTCTTGTAGCTGTCCCAGAAAGTCAAGAGGATAAACAGCTCTCCAATGCCTCAGGAAGGCATTGGCTCCCATCTAGCATCAGCACTTTGGGGTGCAGCTTTCATCACTATATCGGTATATGTAACTCTGGTTGTAAAAATCCATAAGTTGGGATAGAACCTTATATATATATGATATACAATGTTGTGCCTGGAGTTAAGATGGACTTAGGGGCTTTATAAATGGACTTAGGGAAGTTAAGTTGTAGTTATGTTAAGTTTGGTTATAGGTTTTGTAAGTTAAGTTATATCTTGTGTGTTTTTTGCGCTAATTTTTGTAGTGTAATCCGCAATTTGTCATGTGATTCTGGCAGGTTCCGTTTTTCGCGTTGCATGTAATTCCTTAGCTTTTGATCTCGACATGTGAAGAGTTTCTGGCAAAAACAGCGGTTTGGATGAGCTTGAGCGAGAAAAACAGCTATGGATTTCAGTCTTGAGGAAACACAAAAAACACATTTTTCACACATACGCGTTTCCAAGCACGATGGTGATGAGAGCTGGAAACACAACCGCGTTCCCTTGCCATTTTGGTGTTTTCATGAGTATACACATGCGCGTTCCCATGTTTTTGTGGAAGCACATCCCGAATGTCGAGATTTTTGAGCACCATGTGTGCAGATGTGGAAACACATGTTTAACGCATACATGTTTACAATCACTTTTTTGGTCTTTGTGTGGGAACACATACGAATTTACTTGTTCTGAAAGTATAAGACCTAGAAACACATGCGCAAAACCGTTGTGTTCTTCTCTAAACAACAGGAAACACATGCGCAAAATCCACGCCAACCTTCAAAAATTCCACCAGAAACCCACCACAAATCCACCAGAGCCCCATTAACCTCAACTGCACCCAGTATTTTCCCCGC
The DNA here is from genome assembly GCA_947184155.2 of Cladocopium goreaui. NCBI lineage: Eukaryota > Dinophyceae > Suessiales > Symbiodiniaceae > Cladocopium > Cladocopium goreaui. The sequence continues at coordinate 76,945 of CAMXCT020002729.1, read as the reverse complement.
CAGGCGGCTGTTGAGGGCATCCTTGGTTGCATCCCATGCCTCTCTCCTTAAATCCTCGAGGCTTTCGCAATGAAGGAACGCTGTCCGCAGGAACCTGTCCGCGTTCCAAAAATCCACGGATGTGCTGATGTCATGAGCCAACAACAAAGCCATTACCATCTGGTTATGACTAACAGATTCACAGTTCGCCATTGAAAATCACCATGCTATCAATAGGTAAACCATCTATTTCTATGGACCATCTATACCATGGCTATGTTAGTCATAACCAGAGGGTAGAAAACTGACATGGAAATTCTGTGGGCTTCTAGATTTCGAACTTGCTGGAAAAACACAGCTCTTTGGATGGCAGAATTTAACTTTGACCAGACCCAAGTAATCTCCTTCGAATCTAGAGATGAATATCGTGGATCAAACAGCATAACGGACGCCACTTAAGAGATTTTCGGATAACTTCGAAAGTGGCACTTTTTTTTTCATGGCCAAATCAAGACTTTGGAATCAATCGGCCCCGCTCTCTTATAGGTGTTCTTCCTTCAAAATGTTCAAACAATGTTCAAACTGTCTGTCAGTCACAAAAACGGCACCAATCAGGTATAATGTCAACCCCGGATTAATAAACCATGGTTTATTAATTAGGGGGGTACCCCTCCAATAGTCATAATCCAATACTTAAATGGTACCTTCCCAATTAAACAGGCGTTTGGGGTTTATTAATCCAGGGTTGACATTACAGAGTATATACACATCCAAAAAAGCCCAACAACAAGTCCAGCATGTCCAGCCAATTGCATCCAATTGCAGCATGATGTCTCAATGGACGACTTCGACTTGATCCTGAATTTAACTTACCCTCTGGTAATGACTGTTACAGTTTGCTATTGAAGCCATGGCCCAGTCGATTTATAGTGGATGAATCCCCATTAATAGCATAGTGATGTTCCATCGTTTTTTGGTAAACGTTTACCAGGCCGGGTATGTTTTTGCAAAACAGGTGGCTTTGTCAATGGCCCATGGGGCCCATCTTCAAAAGTGTGTCTTCCATGTGGGGAAAAAAAAAGGTGCCGGCGATGATTCGCCATGAAATTTGCTGGTGATGTTTGCCCCGGCCCCAAAATTTTCACCAAAATTCTGGAGATATTTGTTTGCTCAGTGACTCCAGGGCGCGAACCAATGTGACGATGGCTAAGAGACTTGCCTCGGGAACGTAAGCGAAAAACCTCTGGTAGGGAAGAGTTGGCCCAGCTGGATGCTGAAAATTTAGAAGGAATCATTTTAGCATGATTTCCCGGGTAGGGTAGTGCTGTCACTTAGGTTTCCTCCTCTCAAGTTTACAAGGCCCAACAGCTTCGTACTGAATGTGATGCAGCTTGGCCGCTAAAATCGCCGTGAAGAGCATCCACAAATCCCACATAAAGAGTCTCACCTGAAAACGAGAACACACGTGACACGAAGACGGCAACATTCTCTGGTTGGTGGCTGAGCTCGCCCTACCCCTCTGAAAAATGATGGAATTAGTGAGTGAAAGTCAGTTGGGATGATGAAATTCCCAACTGTTTCTGGAAAGTCATTCAAAATTCCATGGTTCCAGTCACCACCAACCAGTTCTTGTCTTGAAGAAATTCTGCAGCTACCCTTCGGTAATCCAGCGTAGGCAGGATTTTTAGTGTCCGAACTAACTCGACGAGGAATTTTCAAGCTGGGAAACTCATCGAACTCACTACCCTCTGGTAATTTAACATAGCTATTGAAAATCACCATTTATAGTGAGTTTTCCCATTAAAAATGGTGATTATGAAAAAAAATGTTACCCTCTGGTAAACGTTTACAAAAAACTATGGAAAATCACCATTTTTAATGGGTCAATCAACTATAAATGAGCCATTTTTCAATAGCAAACTGTTAGTTTACCGGAGCGTATATCTTTCTGTGCCATGGTCTATGTCAAGGGCGAGGGGCTCACTTTGGGCATAAATTCGGGCTCACTTTGGGCATAAATTTTCGAGGCTCACTTTGGGCATAAAATGGGCTCACTTTGGGCATATCTGGCTCACTTTGGGCATATCTGGGCTCACTTTGGGCATATCTGGGCTCACTTCAGGCATATCCGGGCTCACTTCAGGCATAAATGGACTCACTTTCAGCAAAAAAAGGGCTCGACACCTTTAGGGTTTCTATGTTGTTGCACTTCATCTAAGAAGAGCCACGACACCTTTAAGGTTTTTATGCGTGCTTCTGGTTTGCAACTACGTTAACTGCTTAGAAGAGTCCTACGCACCATTCCTTTCGTACTGGGCGTTCTATATGTGTGTATGCACTCAAATGTAAAAGAGCCCACGACACCTGTTAGGGTGTTTATATATGGTTGTGTGCACTTTAATGGAGATGAAGGGCCACTCACCTGCTTAGGGTGTTGACATGTTGTTTGCACTGCTATATCTAAGAAGAGATCACCGGACCCCTTTTGGGCTGTATATGTTTTTGACACTTAATCTTAGAAGGGCCACGACACCTTTAGGGTGTATATGTTGTTGCACTTAATCTTAGAAGGGCCACGACACCTTTAGGGTGTATATGTTGTTGCACTTAATGTGAGAAGGGCCACGACACCTTTAGGGTTTTTATGTTGTTGCACTTAATCTAAGAAGAGCCACGACCCCTTTAGGGTTTATATGTTGTTGCACTTAATCTAAGAAGGGCCACGACACCTTTAGGGTTTATATGTTGTTGCACTTAATCTAAGAAGAGCCACGACCCCTTTAGGGTGTATATGTTGTTGCACTTAATGTAAGAAGGGCCACGACACCTTTAGGGTTTATATGTTGTTGCACTTAATCTAAGAAGAGCCACGACCCCTTTAGGGTGTATATGTTGTTGCACTTAATGTAAGAAGGGCCACGACCCCTTTAGGGTTTATAGGTTGTTGCACTTAATCTAAGAAGGGCCACGACACCTTTATGGTTTATACGTTGTTGCACTTAATCTAAGAAGAGCCACGACACCTTTAGGGTTTATATCTTGTTGCACTCAATGTAAGAAGAGCCCCGACACCTTTAGGGTTTATATGTTGTTGCACTTAATCTTAGAAGAGGCACGACCCCTTTAGGGTTTATTTGTTGTTGCACTTAATGTAAGAAGGGCCACGACCCCTTTAGGATTTATATGTTCTTGCACTTAAGCTAAGAAGGGCCACGACCCCTTTAGGGTTTATATGTTGTTGCAGTTGATGTAAGAAGAGGACATGGGGTGGGTTGAGGGGACATGGGGTTACGGGGCTGGGACATAGGGTGGGTTTAGGGGAGCAGCATCCTGGAATGAGACCTGGGACATGGGGTGGGTTTAGGGGAGCAGCATCCTGGAATGAGACCTTTAGAATAACACTTGGGGACTCGGGGCTGGGACATGCGGTCTGATTCAACAAGAAATGCATGCTCAGCAAACAGGAAATGCATGCTCAGCCTGTGATTCAATGACAATGCACATGCACATGCACAAGCCTCTTGAGGTCATGTTCACATACATCGATATATCTTGTTTTTCTTTACTTCTAAGTAACTTGCAAGACGTTCCTGATACGTTGTTAATTCTTCTTGCAGTGATTTGTCAGATGTTCCTGATACGTTGACACACCTTCTTCAAGTGACTTGCAACACCTTCCTTAGACGTTGTAAAAATCTTCTGCAAGTACCTTGCAAGACGGTCCTGGCACGTTAACACTTATCACATCTTGTTCAAGTAAATTGAATGATGTTCCTGGTATGTTGTAACCTCTTCGTCAAATAACTTGGCAGACGTTCCTGATACGTTGCAACACCTTCCTACTTGTCAGTAACTTGCAAGACGTTCCTGATACGTTGTAAGCTCTTATTCGAGTGACTTGCCAGATGTTCCTCATATGTTGTAACATGTTCTTCAAGTGACTTGCAACACGTTCCTGGCACGTTGTCACATCTTCTTCAAGTCAATTGCAAAGTGATCCTGCTACGTTCTAACATGTTCGTCAAGTCACTTGAAATACGTTCCTGATACGTTGTAACGTCTTCTTCGGCATATGATTCAATGATACTGTCCTGATGATCATCTCTGTCACACATGTACAAGCCTTTTGAAGACATGTTCAAATACATCGATCTATGTTTCTATTGATACTGTAGCCATATATGAAAAACGTAGTCCTATGCGAGAAAACACGCACGCCTAAGCGAGCGACTGACCTTTATGTGTAGTTGCATTTCATGTGCGCCGTATTAAGTGAACGAAACATAACATCCGGGCACCCAAGCAGACCCAGCTGCGTTGCATTTACATGCGCCTTATATCCGCTCAAGTAATCAGACACGAGGAGCACAGAAACGTTAAGGCATCACAGCATGAATTGAACGAGACGCTATATGCTGACTTGCCCTTTGGCATCTGGTATTACTTGCTCGCTCTTGGGCTGCGCCTGCCACAGTGCCTATGGAACAACTTTAAGCCCGAAGCGAGACCAAATTTACGCCTGGAGCGAGACCAAATTTACGCCCGAAGCGAGCCAAAATTTACGCCCGAAGCGAACCCCCGCCCTATGTCAAGCTAGTTGAGCCATAAAAAAATACTACTTGCTTGATAGCTTTCCCATGTTTTCCCTACTATGGCTTTAAAAAAAAACTTTGAATAACCCCCAATAAGCCAGTATAATTACCTATAACCATCTATAACCCATCAACCTTACCCTCTGGTAAACTAACATAGCTATTGAAAATGGCCCAGTCGAAATAGTTGATTTATGAGCCATAAAAAATGGTGGATCTTTCCATAGTTATGCTATTTTACCCATAAGTTATTTTCTTGCTCAGTTGGCAGTGGCCTGACAGCCCAGCACGATCCTCATCCGCTGCACGAAATCTGCTTGTCGTTCCTGGCGTAGACCTTCAACAACGGCGGGCAAGCGGTAGACGGAGATCAGCAGCAGGAAGCCCAGCAGCAAAGTTCCATAGTCCTGCACTTGTCTTCGATGGGTTCAACAATGATACCAGGATACCCAAAGAGACCACAACTTCGGGAAATGATAGTCTGGTTGGTGGTTGAGCCCTACCCCTCTGAAAAATGATGGAGTGAAAGTCAGTTGGGATGATGACATTCCCAACTGTTTCTGGAAAGTCATAAAATTCATGTTCCAAACCACCAACCAGTAATCATAATTCATGAAGTTTCATGAAGTTTTGGAGGTACACAGACGACTTGTAAAGGTTGCGGTACAAAACGTAGATACCGGAGATCGGTTTTCATAAGGACCGGTACGTTTGTGACCAACAAGAATTACCCGGGATCAGCAGTGAGAACCCAACAGGATCCACAGGTCTCCTTCAAAACTTCACAAGCAAAGATCTGCACCAATCGCCTCTCATGTGAAAAACGCCCAAAACAATGGGTTCCGAAGAAATCGCTCACTTCATAGGGAACCCAAGGAGGTAGCCCTAAAAAATAGATTCCCGCACCCATCGTGTCGAGAGTTTCCAGTGGAAACAGTGGTCTAGTCATTTCCACTGATCTTTTCTGATGGGAAACTGATGTTTCAACTAGATTCTTGTTGAAACACCATCCCAGACTCTGTGCAAAAGCTTCACTCGGCTGCCTATGTTCGGACAACGGCTTTCGACATGCACTGCTCAGAAGACCGGCATCGTTGGGGCTGTGGAATTCAACGCTGGCAGCCTGGGATCTCAGTTGGCTGCAAAAAAGAACTGCTCAAAATACAAACAAACCAATCATGTTTCTGATCTGTGATTGTTTCTTGTGATTTGTTAGTTTGCTTTTGTTTACCTGTCTTCTAGTGTTCTGATTATGTTCTTCTTTTGTTTGCTTAATATGTTTGTTGCATTGGTGGGGGGGGGCACGTTTTGCGTTTTTTGAGCCTCCGCCTTCCTCCCCGCCACCTGTTTCCCCAACCCAATTGTTTTTGTTAGCTTTTTTTCTGATGTGTCTTTTCTACTATTGTTTATTTGTTTGAAAGTTGCTGTGCTGTTATGTTTTAATTGATGTATATTAACTATTAACTGTATATTGATTGTCTGCTCTGTGTGTGCCTTTTGGACTCACAATTAAAGTGTTGAAAGTTTTGAAAAGGCATCAACGAGCTCTTTTCAACTTCCAGATGGAAACGCATCTTGACCAGTTTCAAATGCTAATGATATTAAACACCCCCACAGATAAGTACTATGGTTTAGGTGGTTCTAAGCGCTGCTTGGGTTTTTTTTTCCGGCACCAGGTGATGTCCGATGTGACACAGCGTCATTTTCTGCAGAACCGCGCCTGCACTTCTGCTGCCAAGGTCAATAACAAGTCGTCAGCGCGGCTTTGAGCACTGGCGATCTTTTCCAAAGACAGCGCCTCAGATTCGCAAAAAAGTCAGACTCGATGCTTAGCTGCCATGGTTGGTCTGTTACTGGATGCTCTGGTATTTCCTATAGTTGTATCTAAAAATATGTGAATCTGGAAAAAAATGGAATCAGTTGATATCAGTTGTATTGATAAAATAAACGGTTCTGCATCAGTCTGATTCCAATCCCATCCTGTCTGGCCAGTCCGTTGCATCGTGAAAAATTCCACCTGGTCGTAGCTCATCTACGTACTTCACACGTGCTTAAGTTGCAACAGGGGACATTGCAAAAAAAATGGCGGAAGATAAGCACTATAAACATGGATGTTTGGATAATTGCATATCTGTGCAAACATTTATACTTTACATTCTTGGACACATATTTTATAGAAAGTCTTGGTGTGGCACAAACCCAAAGCAAACGCTCGTCATGGAGACTAAAGGGTAAGATACTCAGGATTTCGACTCCGTAAAGACATGGAAATACCATAAATGGGGTTTCCATAAATGGTGGTACCCCCAAATCATCCATTTAAGATGGGGATTTTCCATTAAAAAAAAAACTATCATTTTTGGGGTAACCCCATATATGGAAACACCCATTTGTAAAATGTTGTAAACCCCTTTTCAGGTAATGATGGCTCTTCATGGTTTTCTCCGGTGCCAAACGAATCATTTCAAGCTCGGGGCGAAAGGATCGGAGGCCCCACATATTTGTGTTGGTAAAAAAAATGATGTTCCGATGTTCCCAGCTTTTTTTGCCCCAAATGGCAACTTTGAGCATTCTTGAGCTATCCCCCCATTAATACGCACAAATCCTTCTTCATGCGGTCTCCCTCTCAAATTTGGAACTCCAAATCTGATTCATCGTTTTGGGCCAGTTTCTGCAACAGCTGCCAAAGGTCGTGTTTTTTTTTGACAAGGGGCATGCTCCTGTGGGTTGAAGGACTTCTTGAGCAATAGTAGGTTTGCACCCAGTGTCAAGCCAGGCCAGTAACTGGACACAGCGTTCTGCAAGAAGGAGTAATTTTTCCTGGCCAAGCGGGCCAGGAAAAGGCCATGATTCCGATGGACGGATCTGATTGACGTCGCTTTCGGAAAGGCAAAAAACGTCTTTGGGTCACTCTGGATCGCTGAGAAATGAGTCCACTTCTTGGACATGCCGGATCCCCAAAAAAAAACATGGGAAAAAAGGGAATCATATATATATATATATATCAGTAATATATCATATATATATATATATACATATATATATATGATATATATCAGTAATATATGATATATATATATATATCATATATATATTATTATGTATATATGATCCAAAAATTTCCGCATCAGCCAGGTCTCACTTTCTCCACAAAAGCCATAGCCACTTCATCGTTTGAGGCTTGTAGCTCTGACAGCAGTCCCATCTCACCGTTTTTGCCCGGCATGGGCAGCCGGCCAAGCAGCTTGGCGGCCACCTCTCGAAGCTTTTCCGAAGTCCTGCTGATGACGTGGATGAAACGAGGCCTTCATTTTTTGGACTTTAAGAGCTTGCCTTCTTGGCCTGGAAAAAAAGGAGATAGTACACTAGTGCACACCTAGAATTATTCATGTATTTATGTGTGTATATATGTTTGTGTATATATATATACACATCCTCCATTAGTTGGTGACCTCATTTTCGGTTGAGAGAAAGTGTATGCATATCAAGCCAAATGTCCACGTACCACAATTGGTTGGCTGGAAATGGAGATAGGTCGAACCCTTACCCCCGTCTTCACCCTCCCAAGAAAGGCATTTACCATGTAGACCAATCCTTTTACACGTCTTGCCGGAACATGTTCCAAAAATGTTTGAATATGTACATATTATAATATATATAAGTATATATATATATGTATATGTATGTACATACATACATGTATACATGTATACATGTATATATATATGTATTCATATATACATAATATATATATACATAATAATATATATATACATATATATATACAGTACATATTATGTATAAACATATACATGAAAAATACCGCCTAATCGCAGCGAAATTCCCCCAGCTGATTTCGGTTCCAGATCCTGAAAGGTGGATCCTTAGCGGCAGCATTCAGCAACGGTTCCAGTTCTCGACGGTAGATTTTTAACATGGCCTGGCGAAAGGGGCACCACCCACGACATGGAAAAAACGATGTCTAGATCTGTATCTAAATTCAATTTAGTGTAGAATTCATCATCAATCATATACAATTCATTTTTTATGCCTTCGTCTTCGATTCAAGTCAAATGTTCTGGACTCCAGTCATCATCATCATCATCATCATCATCATCATCAGCAGCAGCAGCAGCAAGTTTACACTGCAAGTCACCAGCCTTAAATAGGAACGCATAATTTGCAAGTCTCGAAAATTGTATCTGCTTCTGCGCGAAAGAAATCGCAGGGTGGGAGGCCACAATACATACAATATCATACAATATCATACAATACACGCAAGACAGAAAGTCCGGAATTCTGCACGGCATGTTTTCCATCATCGAGATTGCAAAGTTCCCAAGAAACATGTCTTCCGACTTTCCCAGCCCCTCGGATCAACTCAGCCTCTTTCACAAGCAGCAAGCTTGACAGCTGACGTGCTAAGGTGCCACGCCACACCTTGGAAGACAGGTCTACGTCTACGAAGTGTTGCAGGAGACTAGGTTGAAGCATTTTTCAAAGCTAAACTTCATCAAATGGAGGCTTCCATAAATGGAGAACCCCCATCTAATAGCTGGATGATAATGTCATGGGGTACCCCTTGATCTACAGGGAACCCCATGTCATGGCACCTGCGAAGGGCGGCACGCAAAGTAGACGCACTGTAGTAAGCGCCATGGGGCCAGTGCTAGACATAGGAAGAGGAGCAAATGCGCCACGTCCAGGAGCAACTGCCAAAACTCGCCTGAGCTGACCAT
>CAMXCT020002729.1:56258-67535 GCA_947184155.2 Cladocopium goreaui | reverse complement strand
TCCATGAAATAAACCATCCACCCCCATTGTAGGAAACCTTCAAATATGATCAATCAAATTGAAGATGAACAGAGCATTGGGCTGTTGATTCCCAGTTTTGCATGGGATATATATATATATACGGGTAAATTATGATATTTCACTAACCTGAATGATTTCCCTTATTGACCATGATTCCAGGGTTCGAGGGAACAGTGAGGTCGTTAAAATTTACTCAGATATATATGTAACATACATACGTATGTATGGATGTTTCCGGACATGGTGGTACCCCTAAATCATCCATTTTAAGAGGATTTTCCATGAAATAAGCTACCAGCTATTGAGGATCCCCCATTTTGAAACGCCCCCATTTTTTCGAGATCTGACCCGTGGATCCCAGTTGACATGTTCTGGGCCTTCCAGCTGAAGCAGCTTCGATTTCAACTCTCGGCCGCCCAGACGCAATTCGATGCTGGCCTGGCGAAGGGATGGATTCCCACCCATTTTCGAAGAAATTTGAGCGTGATCCCGCCTGCTGGGGGTAAAAGTCGCTGTATTTCACATGTTTTCCATCCTGGAGAAAAAAAAAAGCGGAGAAGAGGCTCGACATTGGGACCAAACATGACCAAACCATGTTCAAAATGTCAAATCCTGCAACATCATCCAGCATCATCCAGCATCATCCAGCACCTCTTCTTACTTAGGCCATCCGGATAGGCTGGAAATCACTTCAAGGCCCTGTCGACACTGTCCTTCAAGGTGAATGGAAGCAGGGCTTTCCCCAAACTCGCCACCGATGCGCCAAACACGCGCGAGATCTCTTCCCAGAAGCTCTTTGAGACGACGTTAATGCGAATGGTTCCGATGTCCTTTCAAGGGGAAATACCCTCTGGTAAACTAACAGTTTGCTATTGAAAATGGTGATTTATAGTGGATTTACCCAGCTAGAAAATGGTGGATCTTTCCATAGTTTTTTGTAAACGTTTACCAGAGGGTACCCAGGTTTTCTCCAGGTTTTCTCCAGGTTTCTCCAAGAGCCCCAGCAATGTGTCAATCACAGGCGTTTTTTGTTCCTAGTTCTTTTGTCTCGGAAAATGCTATGTGGGGTTGCCACCCATGTGACTAGTCTGGTGATGGCAACTGTCCTGCAAATCTTGCCAAGGTCCATGTTTCGCATTCCCATTGATTCCCATGTCGCTTCAAAAGTCGTTTCACGTTTCTTTCAGGATTGGCTTGGACACGTTGGCACTATCAACATCTATCAACCATGATTCAATGTGCCCTTGTCTGGCCCACCTGAATTGACGTCGTCACGTCGTCAATTGTTTTTGAACAAGTTGCTGAGTATACAACACCTGCTTTCTCATGACGTCTTGCTTCCTCATGAGGTTTTATCAGACTCTGGAATACACAAAGCGGAATGACATTGGAAAAATGGAAATAAGCTGCACCGCTTAATACAAACTTTATGTCCTCCCAAGATTGTCAGCATCCCAAACAGATTCCATGGTGGACATGTTTGCGCGGCTCTCATGGCTTAATCACACACAGAGCAATAAACCACCGTATCGGTCCATGGGGCATAGAGAAACAAATTATCACGTATCATGGATTTATAGTACACTGGGAATACTTTTTGGTATCTGCCGGTCCCGGTTAATGATACGCTCCAACATCTTCTCTTCTACTTTCTCACATACCTGACGCTACGCCCTTACATCTTGTTTTCCACTTTCGCACGTACTTGATGCTACACTCTTCGACAACGATGACGACGACGACGACGACGACGACAACAACAACAACAACATCTTGTGGCATCGCCGGTGTGCGGAGCTCTACAATAAACAGCTCGATTGGCAAAGTCAACAGGAAATGGCCCAGCCCCTTCAGCACAGCATGGCCATAGCGATCTTTTTCGGGGACGTTTCGGGGGAAAACAAGGTAGTGATAGGGAATGTGGCTAATGTCAACCCTGGATTAATAAACCCCGTTTACGGCTGTTTAATTGGGGGGGTACCATTTAAGTATCAGATTATGGGCTATGCCTCAAACATGACGGTCCAAATCAACGAGCTGGCGTCCTTGAGGTCTCTCGCTTCAAGCTGTAGTCCTTCAGCCTGCACCGCGAGGCGCTGGTCGCCATCCCCGCCCGAGCGCAGTGACACTCCTTGCAGGGTGAAGCGCGGATCTCCAGTTGTTCGACCTGAGACGCGGATGTAATATATGTAATGATCTCAGTCTGTGGTGTCCCCAAGAAAAATGAAGAAAAGTACTGTTTTATGGTGCTGTTTTATGTATTTTTATGTGGGATCATGATGGAACCATCATGATCCCATGGATCGTTCTCAAATGATGTGTGTAATATTTACTGCTTGCCATGCTCCATGCCAGTCGTGTTCGCCCTCGATGCTGGACCTATGACGACTGACCCTGCCATCGTTGAATCAACTTGGCCCATTTTGGTCACCTGCATAGTAACTGGACGTAACTGGTGCAAATCACCCCGGTCGGCAATTCGCGGGTCACTTCAAGAGCCTAAAAAAAGGACCGTTTTCTTCGCAATGATCGTCCCCATGTCTGGACGCCTGAAATATAGCAGTGCGGGTCTTGGATCCAAGGCACGAGCACGTTGAGAATAGATGTCCAGAAGCACCTGACCATCGTTGAGTCAGGTGAACAGAGACATACTGAGACCATGGATTATTGGGAGACATTTTGACTTCGATGGACTGACATCATTCCCGAGCTTACCTGACGGCTGATCTAGACAAGCTATGACAAGCTGGTATGGTTTGCTGATTATCATGAAACCGGTTGTCACAGACCTTGCCATTTCGTTGTACCTTGCGTGCTTCAAAATTCAAAGAGCCACAAGTTAAGGTCATCTGTCTCTTTCGGGTGAGTTCGGGTCCCCATGAAAGCCAGCCTGCTTTCCATATCTTCTTAAAGCTGTGCCTATACAAAAAATCCAAGAAAACGTCCGGTGCACTACTAAAACTCCGGCCTCCTAGAGGACTCCCAAAAAGAACCTAGACACATCTAGACACGGACTTTTCTCCCAGGCACCTTCGGCATTCGTAGCAATGTGATACACACCACCAGCAGTGCCAAGAATCCCAGCACGTCTCGCAGCAATTCCAGGAATTGCAGGATCACCGCTTTCCGTCCTCAATCCACTGCGAAACTTATATTATGTATACATGTATTATATATATATACATATATATATATATATATCATATGTATATATATACACTGGTTGCTTCTCGCATGGATCCCAGCAATGGAAAGGTGGAAAGGTTGCGCAATGGAGGTGCCCAGTGACTCGATTGACTCGCTTTGCCCAATCACAAATTGAGGATGACTGGAGGTCTGGCTGCCGCAGTATTAGTACTACCAGCAAGAAAAACAATACGCCAACCATGCGAAAAAAGCAGCCCTGAAAATGCATGAAAGGTGTAAACACAGAGGTTGATCAACGGACACTTTCCGGTGTCCGACAGGAACGCAGTGCGTGGCGTGCTACACGCCACAAAATGCCGAGGGTCGTTGGCAGTTGTCTTCAGCGCTCCAGCATTGCTGCAAAACCAGATCTGCCCGCCAGAGGCTGAAGATCACAATCCTTAAAGATTTGGATGTGTTGGTTCAATATGTAACAGAAAACGTCGCAAACACTGGCGATGTTGAAAGTTTGACCAGCAAAAAAAACAGAACAAAAACAGGTTCGTTGAGTCAAATTGAGGAAAAGAGTTTAACATCCTTACATCATGCGTTTGGATTGCTGTAAAATGCACGTGCTCGTGCCAGAATTGAGACAAAAAATGTGTTGAGATATATTGTTTAAGAAACAAACAGGGACTTGGGCACTGCAAAGGTACAGAAGCAGTGGGAGCAGTGGAAGGTCCAGCAACAGGTTCCCAAGCTCCTTCGGACATCGGGAAGGAGCCGACGCTTTTCAGTATGCTCAAACAGTCTGGTTCGCTAAAAACAAATCGACTGTTTAAAAGTGGTAGAATCCCTTCAAGAATCAGGAAACTTACCCTCTGGTGATTTGTTACATAGCTATAGAAAATCACCATTTTTCGTAGGTCTATGGACCATGGCTTCCATAGCTATGTCAACCTTTACCAGAGAGTAGATGGAAATATATGATTCAATCATGTTGCATCACACTTTCATCTAAGCCATCCGAACTGCGTTTGGGCCCAAAAAACAGCCTAGAGAAGCCACAAGCGTTTCATGAAGCGAATCCTTGACTATATGTCTCTACCACTCGTGGATTTCGACGTAAGCAACTTGAAGTACTTGGAGGATCCTTCCACTTAGTAAATGGTCCCCAATCACTGGGCTATACCATGTTATACCATGTATAAATGGTGGTTACTGTATCCCAGTTACTCAGTTGCTGGGATCCTCCAAGTATCTCCCGATCAGGTCCTGCCAGAGTTTCAACCTGGTTTGGATTCCACAGAACGCTGTCGGAGCTTCGATCCCATCGGCAGCTTCAGGATCCGACTCCGCAACTGGAGGCAGTGGCACCACTGCAACCCAGCGGTTGCGCAAGAGTTGGTACACCTGCGCGGTAGCCAAGGCCGAAGATGCGTTCGGCTCATTGATTGAAATTGGCATCAACCTCGAAAACAATCAGCTTATACTGGTGGGTGGTTTCAAGCCCTCTGAAAAATATTACACGTTATTTCACGTTATTTGGGGGGCCACGAGGCTGCCGAACGACCTCGCGACCCGCTCTTTGTTCGGGCTCAGACCGTCTTTGCGGCAGTCAGAAGGGCCACATCTTTGGCAGTGACCACTTGGCGCCGCAATTGGGCGAACACTATTGCGTCCACCTCGTCGACCTGTGGCTTTGTCCAACGCAATCGGTAGCATACCAACCACTTGGCCACCGAGGCCGAACATGGGCGTGCCACCTTTTGTGGTATGGTGACTTTGTTCCCTTTGAGGTATGATTTCCAAAGCAGCAAGAACCATTTGACGCGAGCACCCCATGTCAGATGCGCAGCAACTGGAGCGTCAGCTGCCACCGAGTACCATTTCTTCTTATGGCACCACGGTCCATCATAACCAGTGAAACTGCACCTGGCGGGGACGCTAGAAAGAAAAACCATGGCCAAAGCTAAAACCGCCAAACAGTGAAACAACGACACAAAAAAAAAACAAAACGTTTCATATGTACACCAAAGCATCAAAACAGATAAAACTGAGAACCCCGCTCCGCGACAAAGGCGACTTGACATAGGCTGTCTCCTGGCAATGGAAAAAAAAACACATATGGTTGCTGACAAGAAACTTCAATATATAAAGCAAAACTGCACCTGCACAAATACAGCATCCTAAAACACAAAACAACAACAAACAGCCTAAGTTGCAGACATACTTCAGGCCTTACAGCTTTTCTTTTGAAAGCTGCCTCCCAAAAGCGTAGAAACTTCTTTACTGGACATATACAAATATAAATATAAATTTATATGTATATATATTTGTAGACATACAGACAAATCAACACAAGTAAATACATGAGTAATAGATCTGAATAGACTGATTGATTGATTGATTGATTGGTTGATTGATTGATTGATAGATACATAGATGGATAGACAGATAGATAGATAGATAGATAGGTAGGTAGATAGATTGATTGATTGATTGATAGATAGATGGATAGATAGATAGATAGATGGATTCATAGATAGATAGATTTAGATAGATAGATAGATAGATAGATAAATACATTGATAGATAGATAAATGCATTGATAGAGAGATAGATAGACAGGTCGAAAGATAAATAGATAAATAGTTAGTTTGATTGTTTGATTGATTGATTGCTAGAAGGATCACGACATGATTAACTAGAAAGTGAATGCTAGATACAAGCAACCACATCTGTAATATATCAATGCACATTCTCAGCAGAAGCCTGCCAAAGAAATCGCCGCTTCATCGCGGCAATGACAGCGCCTTCAAAAATGCTGAGCACACACAAACACATGCATACACACGCGCACACACACAAACAAACGAACGAACGAACGAACAAACAAACAAACAAACAAACATTTCCAAAATACGCTGCCGCCTGTTGCAACAAACCCTTACGGTGCGGCGGTGGCTCAAGGACCTCAGAAACAGATGGATGCCAAAAACAACACAATCAAAAGCCCAGCAAAAACAAAGCAACCCTCAAAAAAAAGCAAACAAACAACTGGGAACAGCACATCGTGAGATCTCACCTTGTTGGCCCACACCACGTCCTCGGCGGTCACCTCAAAGTCCTGAGCAGCAACAAGCAAGAAGAAAAGACCATCAAAAAAAAAATGCTACAGCGACCAAAAGTATCAAACCGACCCCAAGCAAACAAAATATATAATGCCAGCAAGTAGCAACATGGCAAAGAAGATCCTCAACACCGACTGGGCCGGAAAGAGACTCCTGCGCCCAGTCGGTGTACCTCTTGGCCTTGTACCAGAGCTTTGCTGGTACATGCCAAGTGGAACTTCCATGTTGATCGACCCACCAGTCCTTTAACCAAGGAAAAATAACACACCAAAGCAAAAATTACTCGCAAACAATGCAAAGATGAAGAAATTTCTTATCATGAAAAACGAGCACCTGAGCAAGGTTCCAAAGATGAACCCCGGGCCGAAGAACAGCCAGGACACGGCGGTCACCTTCGCAAGGAAAAAGTATGGAAAAAAAGAACAGAACTGCAAGGCAAGGCCCCCGTACCAAAAAAAAAACACCCGCCTGCATTGGCCTGCGCCACCGCAAACCAAAATGCAACTTCAACGCTCTTAGACCACGAAAGCCAGGGCGAATCCTAAGCAAAACCAAGAGAGGGAGGAGAGAGGAGAAAAAAAAGCGACAAGAAACAGAATCACCAACACAACAAAACACAGCCTAAGAGCAAAGCCCGAGGGTTTAGCGCCACATGCTCCCAAACGTGCGTCGGACGGGCGCCCTTGGGTTTCACGCAGAAATCCAAGCACGCCGCGCCGCGAAACAGAGGACCTGAGTCAAGCAAAACAAGAAACAGAGGAAGGAGAAAAAAAAAAACGCACACACACAGAAAGCACACACGAAAAAAGCCAAACGAACAACAACAATCCAGCCTGGAGGATAGAGGCGACCAAAAGTACGCCCACCCGCAGGATAGGCACCAACCTTCCAAGACACCAAGATTTCACAACAATGCAACATGCTATGCGTTAAAGAAAAAAGCAAACTTCTTCAAGCTACAGCGACAACAACATATGTCTGTCCGCCCATAACCAGCCTCAGGAACAGCAACAGCCTCACACCACGTGGCCAAAAAAAAGACTGCAACAATAACGAAAAACAACAACGCAAAACAAAAAAATAAATTAAAAAACACAACAAGCAAGAGATCATGTCCCGCCTCAGAAGACATCTTCCTCGACCTGAGAAAACACACCGTACACTACACTTGCACATCAAGCACAAGATCGAAACAAAGAAACGCACATCAAAAAATACAATGTAAAACTTGACTGCTAGAACTTTAGAGGCAATCGACAACTGCTCGAGACACCAAAACATCAGAAGCAAACACGCGGAAAAAAAAAACACTCTGCTGAGGCCACTGCGAAATGCGGAGCAAAGAGAGATCCAAAAACACCCTTTCAAAGCGCTTGAAGAAACACACTGCGGATAAGCAACACACAATATTGCAAAACATCGCAAAATACCTAGAGGCTTTCATATAAGTTCCAAACAAACCAGACTCCAAAAATGTAAGCTTCCATAAATGTACCTTGAGTTGAGAGAAACTTAGGAGCTTTACGAAAGACCTTAGGGAAGCTAACGTAAAGTTATGTTAAGTTCTGTTATAGTTCAAGGGGTTGAAAGTCCAGCTTTATCTTTTGTACCTTCACACTGCACATTGTTGCAAGTCCAATCCTGAAAGATATGCTCATGAAGCTTTTTGACAAACAACACGTTACAAAAAAAAAACGCACATCATCATATTGCTTCATTCGATTACTGATCCTAGCCAAGTCCAACAAGTCATGTTTGCTGAAATCGAATGACTAATCATCTTGGAGGTTGATGCTACATAGTAATAAGGAAAACATATATAAAGATACTGTGCTTTACCAGATGTTGCCACAATTAGAACAATTTTAACGTCACAATGAATGCATCCCTTAGATATTCTACAAGAATGAAGCACATCAACTGCTGCAAAGGGTCAGCAATTTTCTTTTTACCAGGTTGTTCATTCAAAATCGGCGCGCTCGAAGCTAACCTCAATGCGCATATCTACGCGCAAGATCGCAAATAGTGCAAAACAGAAAATTCACCTACATTCCATATGCAACAGATCGAAACTAGAATCCGAACCCGTTCAGTTTATGAAAAAAGGATACTCCACTGGCATTAAACTGCAAACCTTCCCTCCGAGGAGAAGACACTGCCACAGCCCCGGTCTCCTTGCTCGCTAACTGCACCTGGCACGACGCTACAAAGAAAGACCACGGCCAGGGCTAAAACCGTCAAACACTGAAACAACGACACAAAAAATTAAAGGACCGGATAACCCCACATGTTACCAACTTCTTTAGACTTAGACTGAGCAGAGAAAGCGAGAAGGGAAGAGGAAGTATGAGAGTGATGGAGGGACGATGGTGGTATGTATGTAGGTATGTATGTAGGTAGGTTTGTGTGTGTGTGTATGTATGTTCAAGTACAGTGAGTGAGTGAGTGAGGGAGGGAGGGAGTGAGTGAGGGAGTGAGTAGATGGATTGTGTGAGTTGTGTGAGTTGTGTGAGTTGTGTGAGTTGTGTGAGTTGTGTGAGTTGTGTGAGTTGTGTGTGTGTGTGAGTGAGTGAGTGTGTGAGTGAGTGAGTGAGTGAGTGAGTGAGTGAGTGAGTGAGTGAGTGAGTGAGTGAGTGAGTGAGTGAGTGAGTGAGTGAGAGTGAGTGAGTGTGAGTGAGTGTGAGTGAGTGTGAGTGAGTGTGAGTGAGTGTGAGTGAGTGTGAGTGAGTGTGAGTGAGTGTGAGTGAGTGTGAGTGAGTGTGAGTGAGTGTGAGTGAGTGTGAGTGAGTGTGAGTGAGTGTGAGTGAGTGAGTGTGAGTGAGTGTGAGTGAGTGTGAGTGAGAGTGAGTGAGAGTGAGTGAGTGTGAGTGAGTGTGAGTGAGTGTGAGTGAGTGTGAGTGAGTGTGAGTGAGTGTGAGTGAGTGTGAGTGAGTGTGAGTGTGAGTGAGTGAGTGTGAGTGAGTGTGAGTGAGTGTGAGTGAGTGTGAGTGAGTGTGAGTGAGTGTGAGTGAGTGTGAGTGAGTGTGAGTGAGTGTGAGTGAGTGTGAGTGAGCGTGAGTGAGTGTGAGTGAGCGTGAGTGAGTGTGAGTGAGTGTGAGTGAGTGTGAGTGAGTGTGAGTGAGTGTGAGTGAGCGTGAGTGAGTGTGAGTGAGTGTGAGTGAGTGTGAGAGTGAGTGTGAGAGTGAGTGTGAGAGTGAGTGAGAGAGTGAGTGAGAGAGTGAGTGAGAGAGTGAGTGTGAGAGTGAGTGAGAGAGTGAGTGAGTGAGTGAGTGAGAGTGAGAGTGAGTGAGAGTGAGTGAGAGTGAGTGAGAGTGAGTGAGAGTGAGTGAGAGTGAGTGAGAGTGAGTGAGAGTGAGTGGGAGTGAGTGAGAGTGAGTGAGAGTGAGTGAGAGTGAGTGAGAGTGAGTGAGAGTGAGTGAGAGTGAGTGAGAGTGAGTGAGAGTGAGTGAGAGTGAGTGAGAGTGTGTGAGAGTGAGTGTGAGAGTGAGTGAGAGTGAGTGTGAGAGTGAGTGAGAGAGTGAGTGAGAGAGTGAGAGTGAGTGTGAGTGAGAGAGAGAGTGAGAGAGTGAGTGAGAGAGTGAGTGAGAGAGTGAGAGAGAGAGTGAGAGTGAGTGAGTGAGTGAGAGAGAGAGTGAGAGTGAGTGAGAGAGTGAGTGAGTGAGTGAGTGAGTGAGTCCAACCCCTTGGCAGTGCACATTGTCCCACGCCTGCCAAGCAAAAGAGGCGGAGACCAAGGGACGCCAGGGCGTGCATCCGACCCCTTGGCAGTGCACATTGTCCCACGCCTGCCACGCAAAAGACGCGGAGACCAAGGGACGCCAGGGCGTACCCGATGGCGGTGCACATTGTCCCACGCCTGCCACGCAAACGAGGCGGAGACCAAGGGACGCCAGGGCGTACATCCGACCCCTTGGCAGTGCACATTGTCCCACGCCTGCCACGCAAACGAGGCGGAGACCAAGGGACGCCAGGGCGTACATCCGACCCCTTGGCGGTGCACATTGTCCCACGCCTGCTACGCAAACGAGGCGGAGACCAAGGGACGCCAGGGCGTACATCCGACCCCTTGGCGGTGCACATTGTCCCACGCCTGCCACGCAAAAGAGGCGGAGACCAAGGGACGCCAGGGCGTACATCCGACCCCTTGGCGGTGCAGATTGTCCCACGCCTGCCACGCAAACGAGGCGGAGACCAAGGGACGCCAGGGCGTACATCCGACCCCTTGGCTGCTCACATTGTCCCACGCCTGCCACGCAAAAGAGGCGGAGACCAAGGGACGCCAGGGCGTACATCCGACCCCTTGGCTGCTCACATTGTCCCACGCCTGCCACGCAAAAAGACGCGGAGCCCGAGGGACGCCAGGGCGTACATCCGACCCCGTGGCAGTGCACATTGTCCCACGCCTGCCACGCAAAAGACGCGGAGCCCGAGGGACGCCAGGGCGTACATCCGACCCCTTGGCAGTGCACATTGTCCCACGCCTGCCACGCAAAAGCGGCGGAGACCCAAGGGACGCCAGGGAGTACATCCGACCCCTTGGCAGTGCACATGGTCCCACGCCTGCCACGCAAAAGAGGCGGAGACCCAAGGGACGCCAGGGCGTACATCCGACCCCTTGGCAGTGCACATTGTGCCACGCCTGCCACGCAAAAGAGGCGGAGACCCAAGGGACGCCAGGGCGTACATCCGACCCCTTGGCAGTGCACATTGTGCCACGCCTGCCACGCAAAAGGAGGCGGAGACCCAAGGGACGCCAGGGCGTACATCCGACCCCTTGGCAGTGCGCATTGTGCCACGCCTGCCACGCAAAAGAGGCGGAGACCCAAGGGACGCCAGGGCGTACATCCGACCCTTTGGCAGTGCACACTGTGCCACGCCTGCCACGCAAACGAGGCGGAGACCCAAGGGACGCCAGGGCGTACATCCGACCCCTTGGCAGTGCACATTGTCCCACGCCTGCCACGCAAAAGGGGCGGAGACCAAGGGACGCCAGGCG
>CAMXCT020002729.1:0-56158 GCA_947184155.2 Cladocopium goreaui | reverse complement strand
TGAGTGTGTGTGTGTGTGAGTGTGTGTGTGTGAGTGAGTGAGTGAGTGTGAGTGAGTGAGTGAGTGAGTGAGTGAGTGAGAGTGACTGATGGAGGGAGGGAAGGGCGGGAGGGAGCGAAGGACGGAGGAGCGGATACAGAACTAAAAACAAAAACCCCACACGTCAATGTGGGGAAAAAACATTTCATATGTGCACCAAAGCATCAAAACATATAAAACTGAGAACCCAGCTGCGCGACAAAAGCGATTTGACATAGGCTATCTCCTGGCAATGGAAAAAAAACATATGGTTGCTGACAAGAAACTTCAATACATAAAGCAAAGCTGCACCTGCACAAATCCAGCATCCTAAAACACAAAAACAACAACAAACAAACAACCAAAGTTGCAGACATACTTCAGGCCTTACAGCTTTTCTTTTGAAAGCTGCCTCCCAAAAGCGAAGAGACTTTTTTTTTAGACATATACAAATAAAAAATAAATATATATTTGTATTTATAGACATACTGACAAATCAACACAACTAAATACATGGGTAATAAATCTGAATAGATTGATTGATTGATTGATAGAAAGATAGATAGATAGATAAATAGATGCATGGATAGATAGATAGATAGATAGATACATAAATATATACATAGGTAAATAGAGAGAAAAATAAATTCCTGAAGATGCAGATAGGTAGATAGGTAGATAGGTAGATAGATAGACAGAAAGATAGATAGATAGATGGATGGATACATACAGAGATACATAGATAGATAGATAGATAGGTAGGTAGATAGATAGATAGATACATAGATAGATAGATAGATAACTAGATAGAAAGATAAATAAATAGATATTTACATAGATAGATAAAGAGATAGATAGATAGACTAGTTAGATATATAGATAGTTTGATAAATTGATTAATTGCGAGATCACGACATGATTAACTAGAAAGTGAATGCTAGATACAAGCAACCACATCTGTAATATATCAATGCACATTCTCAGCAAAAGCCTGCCAAAGAAATTTATATGTATGTATTTATATATGTATATGTTTTTAACTCCAAGAACAAAGTCCTGGACTATATGTGCAAATCTACATATGTATATATCATTCCAAGGACAATGTCCTGAGCTACATTTACCTGTAACTTTCCCAAGGGGCAAACTCTTGATATAAATTTGTCACTGAACACTAGTCCTGGATCAACGTCTGCGTATATACATATATAATACCCTACGCACATATCTTAACACAGTATTTATGTATATTCATGTTTTCTTGGATAATAAATCTATTTATTTTCTCACATACACACATTTTATGAATATATATATATATATATTTATATATAAAAATGCAAATATATCTATGTATACCTTCATTTTTTACAAATACCTCTATTTATATATATATATATATGCCATATACGCATATATTGCATATATTCATGAAATTGTTTGTTTGTTTGTTTGTTTGTTCGTTTGCTTTTGTGTTTGCTTTTGTGTTTGCTTGTGTGTTTGCTTTTGTCTTTGCTTTTGTGATTGCTTGTCTGTTTGCTTGTGTGTTTGCTTGTGTGTTTGTTTGTTTGCTTGTTTGGTTGTGTGTTTGTTTGTTTGCTTGTTTGGTTGTGTAATTGTTTTTGTTTTTGTTTGTTTTTTTGTTTGTTTGTTTGTCTCTTTGTCTGTTTGTTTGTTTGGTTGTTTGGTTGTTTGGTTGTTTGCTTTTGTTTGTTTGTTTGTTTGTTTGTTTGTTTGTTGGTGTGTTTGTTTGTTTGTTTGTTTGTTTGTTTGCTTGTTTGTTTGTTTGCTTGTTTGTTTGTTTGCTTTTGTTTGCTTTTGTTTGTGTGTGTGGTTGTTTCTTTGTTTGTTTGTTTCCATGTCTTGCAATCTCTGCGATGTGTGTGCACTTTTGAAACGAGAAGCAACTAAACTAAACTTTGATTTGAAAAGTCTTTTTGAAAACCCCTTGGTGGAACCCTCTCTCTACTCACTTCCCCTTTTGGTGGAAACCTGATTTGAAAGGTCTTTCTGAAAACCCCTTGGTGGAACCCTCTCTCTACTCACTTCCCCTTTTGGTGGAAAACTGATTTGAAAAGTCTTTCTGAAAACCCCTTGGTGGAACCCTCTCTCTACTCACTTCCCCTTTTGGTTGAAAACTTGAAACAAGTACAACCCCGTAACCACCCCGGTTCTTCTTGGAACACAAAACTTGGTAAAAACAAAACTGTCTGTCATTAACTGTGTTCTTTCTTCAGTTGGTGGTCCCTGAACTTACAAGTTAGAAACACAGGTCAACCGTTAACACCCAATCCCCTCCAGGTCCTACACCCGAGACCATCCTCCTCACTCCAGCGCTTTTTGTCGAGGGCGTCGGACGCCGAGTGCTGGAAAAATGCCCCGCTTATGGTGGGGGGGTTGTTCCATCGGTCCCCCACCGATCTTAAAAACCCCCTCTTTTGGGGGGTGCCATGCAAAGAAAAAAACGAATTAAACTGATAAAGGTCTCTCGCGGAAAAAAATTAATTCGACAAAAAAAATTCCTCTATCGGTGCGAAGCCAGGCCCTTAAAATTTGGCGCTGGCGCACCGTCCCAGCTCTTATGGCTGGGATCTGTACCTGATAGCGTTCCGGCCACTCCGTGGCTGCTCGGAACGCAGCTTCTGCTGCGCCGTG
The DNA here is from genome assembly GCA_947184155.2 of Cladocopium goreaui. Taxonomy (NCBI): domain Eukaryota; class Dinophyceae; order Suessiales; family Symbiodiniaceae; genus Cladocopium; species Cladocopium goreaui. Next base: position 53,485 of record CAMXCT020002729.1, on the reverse strand, counting down.
TCCCAAAATGGCTTCCGCGCTCAAGACCGTCCACCGCGATGATCTTGGTAGCCATTCCCCGCCGTAGTGGTGCAAGACACCCACCTGAAAGGCAAGAAGCAACCCAACACCAAAAAAAAACAGGAACAAATGTTATCATCCCCACATAATTATACCCGAGATATATTTTCAGAGGGGTAAAAGGATATATTTCACTTGTCTACCTTTGTTGGGGGTCACAAAAAGAACCCAGCCGCAAACACAAACCACAAAACATTCCCAAAAACGCCTAGGCACAGCGGAGGAAGGCAATTGAAAAAAACCAAGACTCGCAACAAAGTGGAACGGCTGAGGAAGAACAAAAGCCAGGGCCACCTGAAACAGGGTTGGAGATACAACCAAAACACCCAAACGCTACTTAAACCAGCTTTAAAACTTTGGTCTCAAAATCGTTCCCGTAAACTGACTAACTTAAAAACCGTTGTGTCCCATCTAACCTCCAGACGATGGAGTTCCTCCGGAGTGAAAAACTGCAGAAGGCAATTCATGCGAAACACTACGCGCGCCGCCACGTCACGAAGGATGCGCATCATTGCGAGATACAGAGAGGAAGCCAAAAAAAAAACGAGAGACCGATTCAGCCAAAAGCTGCGGTGTGATTCATGTCGTGTCATGTGAACCCACTGGATCGGACCAAACCCGGGAAACTGGAGGAAACACAACAAAACCCTATTCCACCGTACAAATCCCTTTGAAACCGTGGTTTTCAGAGGGTACCCGAACCATTACAAGGGTAACAAGTTCAAAGAAGATACAAACGTCAACCATCTGAGACACAGAAAATCCCAAGTCATTAAATCATACACCCCCTTTCAAATGATTCAAACTGGGTGATCATGTCCAATGTTGTTGGTAACCTTACTAAAAAAAAACAAAACCCATTCTGAACCCTCGTGTCATGTGAACCCACTGGATCGGACCAAACCCGGGAAACTGGAGGAAACAGAACAAAACCCTGTTCAACAGTCAAAACCCATTGAAAAATATTTCTTTTCAGAGGATACCCGAACCGTTACAAGGATAACAAGTCTTAAGAAAATTCAAACGTCAACCATTTGAAACACAGGAAATCCCAAGTCACTAAATCATTCACCCCCTTTCAAATGATTCTTACTGGGTGATCATGTCCAATGTTGTTGGTAACCTTATTTTAAAAACAAAACCCATTCTGAACCCTCGTGTCATGTGAACCCACTGGATCGGACCAAACTTGGGAAACTGGAGGAAACAGAACAAAACCCTGTTCAACAGTCAAAACCCATTGAGAAATTTCTTTTCAGAGGATACCCGAACCGTTACAAGGATAACAAGTTCAAAGAAAATTCAAACGTCAACCATTTGAAACACAGGAAATCCCAAGTCACTAAATCATTCACCTCCTTTCAAATGATTCTTGATGGGTGGTCATGTCCAACGTTGTTGGTGGTCCCATAAACAATCAAAACCCCTTTTGTAGGTTTGTTTGTTTGTTTGTTTGTTGGTCGGTCGGTCGGTCGGTTGGTTGGTTTGTTTGTTTGTTTGTTTGTGTGTTTGTTTGTGTGTTGGTTTGTGTGTTTGTTTGTGTGTTTGTTTGTGTGTTTGTTTGTGTGTTTGTTTGTGTGTTTGTTTGTGTGTTTGTTTGTGTGTTTGTTTGTGTGTTTGTTTGTGTGTTTGTTTGTGTGTTTGTTTGTGTGTTTGTTTGTGTGTTTGTTTGTGTGTTTGTTTGTGTCTGTGTGTCAACGTGCGAAAGCTCGACAGCCCTGATGGTGTTTACCGTGGTTATCCATCGACCACCCTAAAGACAGCAAGCTGACATAGGCGCGCGAAGGCCCGAAAGCCCCGATTGTGTTTACCGTGATTTGTTTGTTTGATGGTTTGTTCGTTTGTTCGTTCACTCATTCGTTGATTCGTTCGTTCGTTTGTTTGTTCGTTCGTTTGTTTGTTTGTGCGATTGTTTGTGTGTTTGTTTGTGTGATTGTTTGTGCGATAGTTTGTGTGATTGTTTGTGTGTTTGTTTGTGTGTTTGTTTGTGTGTTTGTTTGTTGGTGTTGTTGTTGTTGTTGTCGTTGTTGTTGTTGTTGTCGTTGTCGTTGTTGTTGTTGTGGTTGTCGTTTTCGTTGTCGTTGTCGTTCTTGTTGTTGTTGTTGTTCTTGTTCTTGTTCTTGTTGTTGTTGTTGTTTGTCGTCTGTCGTTTGTTGTTTGTCGTTTGTCGTTTGTCGTTTCTTGTTTTTTTTTTCGATTTGGCGTACTGCCCAAAAAGAAAACCGGACTTCCCATGCACATGGCAAACAAAGCATCAAAGAGGTACAAAGCATCACTGTACTCCTGCAGCAATGCATGCCTCTGTTAGTGTCGGCCTTCAAGCTTTCCACCTGCAGCCGTGGATGCCGAAACGGAACCAAAAAAAAAGAATCAATGAATCAAGGCCTTTGAAGAAGCAAGTGGCATGAACAAGACATTTGAGACAATCCATGAACAGAATGAACACTCCCGAAAAAAAAAACGCATTCGCTATGTCTTTATTTCCCGGAGATTGCAAGATCCTTCGCCTTCTTGGCTTTAAAACTGGCGGGGGGTCCGCATCCTCTGTTTCGATTTCCCACAAGCGAACAACCATTGGAGAACCTTCCTCTGCGGCATCACGCCTGCGAATGTCACTGCCCTCGTCGGAACTGGTCATCGCATCGCTCCACCGAAACATCATTGCAATACAATCGACTTACTCTTTCAGCATCCCACAAGGTTGAGAAAAAAGTGAATGAAAAAAGCATCATCCAATTGCTACCGTGTTTTTCCCCAAAGACCAAAGAGTCATTGACTTGGAACATGCTAAAAAGTAGACGCAGCCAAAATTGAGCAATGAAATAGCTGCACAACAGTCAGCTAGCATTTTCTACACGAAAAAAGACAGCATATCCTACATATTGCAACAATCATCTGGAACCCCAAAGAAAATAAACCTAGCAACTATAGGATGATTACCAAGACGACTTGCGTAATGATAGACAAAGCCAGTTCTGTTCAGTCTACGCCTCCGGCCTATGCTACACTGATGCCGCCGTGCCCGCTCCTCCAAAAGAGGCAGCACTGCGCAATTTTTTTCTTTCAGTCTCCAAACAGACAAGGTACACGCAGGCAAGAAACGGCATGACATTCTGGGTTAATCCAACGCCCTATATCTGCCGTCGACAGACAGGCATTTGGCTGTACGCCCACGATTACTAGGACTGTCTTCCTATACCGGGGCTTCACCTGTACACTGTGCATATGAAGATGCAACCTGCTGGCACATGGAAGCAACAATCGTATTTTGAATCACCTAAGTGACATGATACAATGCAACAGAATGGCAACAACATAAATTCTAGCTCTTTGTTCACGAGCTGATGCAACATCATAGCAAGACCTGCAAACGTTCTGTACAGAGCGTTTCTCCGCGCTCGGGAAAATTTCAACTGTCCATACTAGCAACCTCCCACCGCACAAAACGCTATCGGGGAAAACCATTGGGTTCCAAGGTCTCAGCCCTGCGCATAGGGAATAATGCTTCGAAAACTCATCCTGAGAGAGATTTCAAAGCCGAGATATGTACAGTCCAGCGCGAAAACTTCGGTCAGCAAGACATCACCTTCACGGACATCTCGAAAAGCCGACGCTTGCCGCGCCACGAAATAGTTTCCATGCTCCTGCACCATCGCAAGGGCCTCATTGAAGCTGGCATCTGGAAACGCCTGTGCGATATCTTCCCGCTGAAGAAGTTGCCCGGGACCATGATACCAAACTTCCCGGCGCCTGTCGTATCGGACGATGACCCGACGTTCAGCCAACCGCCTTCCGAACAGTGCCGGGAGCTGGTAACCTCCAATGCGTGCTGGCGTTTCAGAACGACGCAATGGTTCTATGATGACGCGCCAAAGTGCCGACCCTTGGGACCTGAAGGTCAGGGATGGGAAAGGTGGATTCATTCGGCCAGGAAAAAGTCGCAGAATTTCCCGCATGCGTAGGAGCACAGAAGGATGCAAGGCCGACGCGCGCGTTGCCCGCAAAGCCAAGCAAGGCAGCCATCCAAGGTACTCTTCAATGATCACGTAGACAACATGAATATCCAGCAATGTTGGCATGGCTCACGCGCCCGAATCAGTGGGAGGTCCCCAATCCGTGTTCAACGATTCAAACAGCAAACTCCTGAAAGCCAGATATGTCATGTCAACGGGTCAATTACACAAGGAGTAAAAGTTTAACATCTTTTAATGCGTGCGCTTTTTGCACCTGTCCGATTCTTTGGCTATATGCTTCAGCAATAAACTCAGAATGATTGTTTTTCTCCCTCTCCCTCTTTCCGGACTCTCTATTTCGCTTTCTCTTGCTCTCTCTCACTCTCTTTGTCTCTCTCTTTGTGTCTCTCCTCTCTCGTCCTCCTTTCTTACGCTTCTTTCTCGTCTTGCTCTTCTCCCCTCTCTTTGTCTCTCTCCCACTCTCTTTTTTGGGGTGGGGGGGCTCTCTCTCTCCCTCTCCCTCTCGCTCTCTTCTCTCCATCTCCCCTCTCTCTCCTACTTTCTTTCCTCCTCTTTGCCCATCTTACATTGTCTTTGCTAGCAGGTGCTTGTAGCGCCCTGAAACAAAGTTGGCACACGATCACTGTAGAATCTCGTTTTCACATGCAAAATGCAGATCGCTAGCAGGAATGACTCCATGACTTGAAGGCTTAAAAATTAAAGATTTTCATATGAAATTATAGAAACGTCTGAAGCAACCCACATCTTTCAGAGGGTCTCGCAGTTAAGTATGACCTAATAATAATAATGTACCCAATGGATGTTTACCGCCATCATCTGCACACAAAGGACAACGACGTTGCCAACTTACCTCAAGCAGCAAGCACTTGCACAGCACAATGGCTCTTTTCCTGCCGTGTGCTGTTCCGAGGCCATCTGTCCAAGCGCGCCTAGTGTGCAAATGCGCATGGGCCTCAGTGAGCGCCTGCTGCCAGAAGGGTTGCAAAAGTCACAAAGCCCATGCGCACAGCGTTTCTTGCTACTGGACCATTCTTATTCTGGTGAGCTCTCCTCCCGGTAAATTGTTTCTTTCGTGTAAGACACTTCAAGCTCGAAGCCAGCCAGCACCATTCTGCAGGTCGTCCTTTTGGTGCGAACGATTTGTCTTGCAATCACCCGGTCGTGCCAAATTTCTATGAAAAACTCCACCTGCGCTGCGCGCTCTTGGAAAAGCGGAACTGGAAAGCCGACGGCTTCCAGCCGTTCCCAGTCTTCGGAGAAAACTCTTGCAGCAGGTGGCATCTCACGCCAATTTCCGCGAAGGTGACGCACGTTGACCTCCCGCCCCAAGAGGCGCCGAGCCCGCGACATGCGAAGCTCTTGCAGCAGCACTATCTCTGCGAAGCCCTCAAAAAACCAAAGCTGACGCAGCAAGCCACCTGGACTTCGAATAAAAGAAGCTGGCACGTGCTCTCGCTGACAGGCAGCCAACAAAATGATAATCAGAAACGCTCGCAAGCTCTGGTTGCACTGCAGACGAAGCCCGAGGGGCCATCCAAGATATTCTACGACAAGCGACAAAGGCGCATGAGGCAGTTGGTCCAAAGTGTTCATCGCGGGCAAGGATATATCCAATGATAATTCAACCGCCAAAGGTCAAGATAATCCCAAACTCATATGCGTCCCAAACAGATGGTAGATACAGAACGTGTTTGCTGTTCACTTGTCCCCGCCTGATAAGGAAAAACGTCACAGCAACAGCCATCAATGCGGAAACAGAAAACCTTTCCAGAACGAAAAGATTGAATTGATCATTCAGCACAATCCACGACGAATGCATCACACCAACAAAATTCATCCTAGCTAAGTTAACATCAATGCATTGAAAGATTGCATATCCTCCACACCTGTGAAAATCACAAGCTTGCACCAAACAGCGATACACATGCATCTTCAACAAAAACCAACCCATCATAAAGGAAAAAGAACGCATTTTTATTGCCCACATCGCATTGCTTCTCACCTGCCTGCTACAGGAGGCAACCCTGTACACGCGGTCGCCGCACCCACTGTCCCATAAATAGCATCAGAGCGGGCCTGCCGCCGACTGTTCGAGAAAAGGCATCAGAGCCCGCCTATGGTCTAGTAGCCTTCAAGATTGCTCCATAAGGTCTTCTATCACCCTAAGAAGAGCAAAAACAGCACAAGCAAAAGCCCAAAAATAGAAACAAGCTGCTGAAACAAAGCCAGAAACAAAGTCCACTCACTAAGCCGTGAAAAAACAAAGTTGGCAGCTAAGACTTGAGCAGCTAAATACAGAAAGCAGCGGCACAAAAGAAGAACGCCCAATATCATTGAATTTTGATTTCAGAACCAGAACGCGACAAAGCTAGCAAGCTGATAACCCGTTGCTAGGACTACATACTCACTTTGACAGCTAACCCTCCCAATACGGTTGAATTTGTCCAAAGTTCAAACAAGCAAAGTTTACAATTTACCAGGTTTACAATTACCAAAGCCCGCTGTTGCCATTTCTTTGCAAGATCGTTCTCCCAGTCACATGCAAAGTTTCCTCAAAAGTAGCCACTATGGCTCGCAGCAGACAGCGTTGTGGACTGCGCATTGCTCGACTGCAACATTTTGCGGATCAGACGCTTGTATACAGGAAACCTCCACCAAGAACCGCCTCGAACGCAGCACTTGCACATCATCACAGCAAAGGTGAATCTAGTTGTACTGAACATTTGTATCCAAAGCAAATAAAGCAAGGAGCTTCTACAAGTCTACATGAGCTCCTGCTTTATGACATGCTAAGAATCTTGACCCAATGCAGCCCCAACCTAAGCCAAGAAAACCCTATCAAGGTGCACTGTCTGTAAACCTGCCCTTCAACATGCCTCCAAAATGGTCGCCAGACCGAGCACGGTGTCTAAAAATGCAACCCTTGTGGCCCCATGTAACCCCACCGTAAACCCAGAACACCCTATCAAGAAACACTGTCAGCAAAACTGCCCGACAACATACCTCCAAAATGGACACCAAACCGGGCGCGGTGTCTAGAAATGCTACCCTCTTGGCACATGACAGCCCGTCCATGTGGCCAAATGTAACCCCAACGTAGGCCAAGAACACCCTATCATGCCGCATTGTCTGCAAAATTGCCCGCCAACATACCTCCAAAATGGCCTCAAAACCGGGCGCGGTGTCTAGAAATGCAACCCTTTTAGCCCAATGTAACCCCACCGTAAGCCAAGAACACCCTATCAAGGCACATTGTTTGCAAAATTGCCCGCCAGCATACCTTTTAAATGGCCTCAAAACCGGGCGCGGTGTCTAGAAACGCAACCCTTTTAGCACAATGTAACCCCACCGTAAGCCAAGAACACCCTATCAGGGCGCATTGTTTGCAAAATTGCCAGCCAACATACTTCCAAAATGGCCTCCAAACCGGGCGCGGTGTCTAGAAATGCAACCCTTTAGCCCAATTTAAACCCCAACGTAAGCCAAGAACACCTTATCAGGGCGCACTGTCTGCAAACCTGCCCTTCAACATCCTTCCAAAATGGCCACCAGACCGAGCGCTGTCCCTAGAAATGCGACCCTTTTAGCCCAATGTAACCCCAGCGTAAGACAAGAACACCTTATCAGGGCACATTGTTTGTAAAATTGCCCGCCAACATACCTCCAAAATTGCTTCAAAGCCGGGCGTGGTGTCTTGAAATGCAACCCTTTTAGCACAATGTAACCCCAACATAAGCCAAGAACACCCTATCAGGGCGCACTGTCTGCAAAATTGCTTTCCAACATACCTCCAAAATGGCCTCAAAACCGGGCGCGGTGTCTAGAAATGCAACCCTTTTAGCCCAATGCAACCCCACCGTAAGCCAAGAACACCCTATCAGGGCGCATTGTTTGCAAAATTGCCCGCCAACATACCTCCAAAATCACCTCAAAACCGGGCGCGGTGTCTAGAAATGCAACCCCTTTAGCCCAATGCAACCCCAACGTAAGCCAGGAACACCCTATCAGGGCGCATCGTTTGCAAAATTGCCAGCCAACATATTTCCAAAATGACCTCAAAACCGGGCGCGGTGTCTGGAAATGCAACCCTTTTAGCCCAATGCAACCCCACCGTAAGCCAAGAACACCCTATCAGGGCGCATCGTTTGCAAATTTGCCCGCCAACATACCTCCAAAATGGCATCAAAACCGGGCGCGGTGTCTAGAAATGCTACCCTCTTGGCCCAATGCAACCCAACGTAAGCCAAAAAGACCCTATCAGGGCACACTGTCTGCAAACCTGCCCTTCAACATGCCTTCCAAAATGGCCACCAGACCGAGCACGGTGTCTAGAAATGCAACCCTCTTGGCACATGACGGCCCGTCCACGTGGCCAAATGTAACCCCAACATAAGCCAAAAACACCCTTTCACAGCGCACTGTCTGCAAAACCGCCCTGCTTCTAGAGATCCATGTCCTTCGAACTAGTCTTCACTTCGGTCTCCACAGATTCTTCCCTTACAAACATTTGACCAAAAAAACAAAGCATTGCTCCTAGAGATCCATGTCCTTCGAACCAAGACAGACCTCCAAATTTACCACTGGAGCGAACACCCGAACAAGGCGCAGTATCTACGAATTTTCCTTCAGAGCCAGTGCCAACCCACCCGTCCTTCCTTCACTTTGCTCCTGAAACCTTTTGGGCCAGAGCAGCTCATCCTTCAAATCCCAACGGCTCTCCCGATCTTTGGCGTGACGCCGGGACGATCAGCCCCCCTCACCATTGCACTTGCATGTGAAAAGGATGCTGCCACAGTGTCCAACTCTGCGGCCCCCTATGTTAACCCGGACCCTCCCCGGGAAGTGCCTTCAAGCAGCGACGAAGTGCCACAACCGGACATAAGCGTCCAAGTCTTGCAGCCAACCAGCGTTGCCCGTGGCGAGGTGCTGCAAACAGCTCCCACAGACCCAGGTGGCTTCCTGTCGGAAAAGGATTTGTTTTGTAATCGTTTTTTTGATCTATTCCCTTCCAAATCTCAAGTTCACAAAATCGTGTGTTTTACAAGCCAAATGCAATGAAACCATGATGGTGCAGAAACTTGTCCTTCAGCCGGTAGGGCACCATAATACGCTGCACGTAAACATTGCGAAGCAGCTCGGCACTCCTACAGCAGCAGCAAACTCCTTGTCGCGGCCGAAGGTCGCAAACATTCCAAGCCGGCGGCGAGCAGCGCCACAAACCTTTCTGACTTGCAACCGGGACCACCGCTGGTGGCTCGACGAAGACAACCGAAAGAGCCGCAGGCCTCCAGAGGCAGGCGTGACATAGAGTTCCATGACGCATTGCAAATCATGAAGGAAAAGCAGATATCCAATTAGATAAAAGAGTGTCAGGATTATGTACGCATATATACATAGATAAAAATATACAATCATATATTTACATGCATGCATGCATGCATGCATGCATACATACATACATACATACATACATCCAGACATACATAGATACATACATACATACATCCATACATACATAGATGCAAATAGATCCCCAGCAAGCCGGTCGGCGGTAGTTTCCAGTTGTAAGTAAGAAACATACTGCTATAGGATTCCAAAAAAATGTTTTTCCTATAGGAGCTATGAAAGGCTTCCATCATCGTTCCGAAACTTCTGAATTCTTGTTTCAGATTTTGTGACCATTCTTCCGCGTTCCTGTCATCTGTTTCTTCTCATTTCAAGTCTTGTCCACTGGTGTTGAACGAATTAGCATCACTCGCACCTGTGCAAATTTCTCAACCCAGTCGAAGTGACTCAGTTGCAAACTTTCTTCTTCAAATGAATTGCTTATTTTTTCTTTCGGTTATCATCTTCGTGTCATGTCCAAGCATTGAAGGTATTAAAGGAGTACTTAAAGATTCAACCTTCAAGCAGGCGATTGCAGCTGCTCTTTTTGCGAACCTGCATCGAACAAATCTGCTGCCAAAGCACCACAACTCGGAGTTTCTTCTATGAAAATTCCTTTGACAAATATACATACATGCATGCATACATGCATATACATATATAGATATAAAAACCTAAAATACATGTACACATATATGGAAATACTATATATATATATATATCTCTCTCTCTGGCCATACGTGATTAATCCGAAAAAAACAGATAAACCACAGGTCTCCCAAGCCAAAAGCCCCGTCAGATTCCTCTGCTGCCTTCGAAGAAGGCTTGGCCCTGGGGCCTGGTTCTGATTAGGAAACGCTGATGGAACCTGGTCGGGGTCTTCTCGTCGCACTACCACAGGACCAGCGGCTACCAGCTCCTGGCACCCAGTTTTGGCATAAATTTACCCAAAGGAAAGAACCTGCATTCTGTACAGCTTGTCTCTGAAAGGCACAAAATTCGATCAAAAGAAAGAACAAAGCAGTGCAGCATGCAATGTCTAAGAAAGAACAGCAATACATCCGCCCAATCTAAAACCGATCGACCCACAAAACCCATCGAAAAGCCAGCCGGCTGATGAATTTCGTGTTGGCAATATTCAGATCATGGTTCAACAAAAGCCAGACTGCCACGCTAAAACTTCCGCTTGCTCAAAGCATATTCATGTCCGTCTGACTGGTATGTTTCATGTCGGATACTCTAAGATTACTCACATCACTGAACCCGGAAAAGCTACAGAGCCACAAAAAAAAAGATTTACAGAATGGGTCTGGAGTCTACTGTTCATCATCTTCGGACACAAACAGTTTACGCTTATAAAATCAGAAGATGTACGCTGACCAATGCTCAACAGGTCCCTCCCAAGAAATAAGAAATGTAGCGCGCTGCCTGTTGAGGGCGCTTCCTAGAAGCCCGCCGCGCCGGTGCTGGAGGCGGCGCCGGCGCCGGCGCTTCCTCAGGGCTGTGAAAGAGCAACCGAGCGTAGTAAACATGAAGCCAAACACCTACAAAGTGGTACCCCATAGTTGGCTAAGTTTGTTTTTAACTCCAATAACTATGGTTGATGATTGATATATCTATACTTATGTGGTTTACCAGTAGTACCGCCCCCGATGAAGTTGCCCACGTGCCCGTATAACTGGATTTCTTGACGTTATTTTATAATGATTTTAGATCAAATACGCCACCATTTTTTTTGTAAACCAGCCCAAATAATATATTACATAGATATTTACTGCATTTTTTTTTAAATCGGGTATCAAAAAAAACTATATCATGTGGTATAGCAAAAATAACTGCATGTGCCAAGAGACAAGCTCGGGAGGAGGCTGACGAAGAAACAACTCTCCTACTGGAAGCCTTGGGCAAGGCAAGGACCGCGGAACGCACCAGCGGTTCCGCGTGCGCCCATCCACTCCAAATGCCTTGTAATGGCATTCAAGACAGTGGTTCCAGTACTTCAAGGCGCCGTGAAGACGCCACTTGAAGCCTTCTTCCTCCTGACACAGACGACTGAAGCGAGGAACAAAGCTGCAAGACCAATAAAAATGCAAATTGGCATCATGGTTTTGTTAGTTAACAAATTAGCATACCACTATGAAAAGATGGTTTCCCATCCGATCCTTCCAGGCATTTCCGAGCTCTTGGGACCGCAGCGAAGTCAACCATCTTCCGCAGAAGCACTTTGGCCCCCCGCTTCCCACCATGATGTCAGAAATGAACCCGCAAGAATATCCTAGCGAATCGGTTTTCACAAAGTTTAATATGAGAGGTTAAACCGACATGAGAACTGGTACAAAATAGCTTCTGGAACGTTGCCAAACGGTAATGAACGAGATAACTAAAACCCTTGTCTAAAGCACGTGAAAAATCTATGAAGTCCGTGTTGCCTGTCATACGGATTGAACCGAGACTTGCAGCTCGGCAATGAATGGATTCTGGACTGTTGCAGAAATTTCCGAAAATTGTTTTTTTCGGCTAACCTCAAATAACATGGTAACCTTTCTTCTAACCTCAATATTGCCTTCACCTCAAAATTCTGCTAACCTTTTCAGAAGCCTAATCCAGGGTCTATACATTCACCTGCTGTTGTTTCAAGGTGCCCATACTTCAAAAAGATTCTACCACCCATTTAACTTCACTGAAAACAAAGCTGGCTACCTCGCATTCTTTTTTTAACCCTGCTGCGCTGCAGCATCCAAGGATTCTCTGCGCACCTGAGACATGCGACCAAATCGGGTAAAAGGCATCTAACAATGCATCTAACGACAAAGACAGAAAAAGATTTGCAGGACCACCGAAACTCACTTCTTTCCAGTTGACCTACAAAGAAAGAGGAACAGCAAAAGTGAACCTTCTTCGTCGCTGAAGCTGCACCTGACCTGCAAACAATTCACTGATAACTGATATGCATCTGAAAAAAACCTTCGCAACAAGAGGTACAAGTAAGCAAAGCACTTTGCCATTACAGAGTCTGCAGCGCTAGAGACTGAGAACGTGACGCGACGACCGAAGCGTTTGAAAAACGTCAAAATCCTTACAAGACATGAATCATTCACGACCACAGACAAAGCACAAAAAGACAACAGCTATACAGCAAAGACCTGAGAAAAAACAATGATCACAAAAGAAACTGAGCAAACGACTGGTCACAGGACTTATGCCCTTAACTTTGAAGGCTGCCTCTCAAAGATCGCAAGACTTTTTTTGCTCAGTAATATATTTCAAAAAAATATCTATATATTTAGAATTGCATATACATAGATTTACATATATATTTATATATTATTTATACACTTAGATGAATAGATAAACAGATATTTTTTATATAGAAAGATACATAAACAGGCAACTAGATAGGTAGCTAAATAGATAGATAACTCAATACATAGATGGCTCGAGAGACAGATAAATAGATAAATGAAAATAGATTGATTTTTTTGCATACCTTGATGAATCCACGAGGTTGATTGGTTCATTGATCTATGAAGAATTGAAGACATTTGAGCAGCCTGCGAAAAAGGAAACACATCAGCACCGGCCTCCGGCCAATTGGACCTGCACCGTACAGCACCAAAATGCTTAAGAAAAAAGGCTACAAGAACAAGCCGGCGTGAAGCAATCAACGTACCTGGGCACCACATTCTGGGGGACTCACGATCAATTTCACATTGGTGAAGCCCCTGGACTACCGCATTTTTCTCGTAAGCCTTGTCTGTCGTTAATGGGGAAGCGTGAAACTTAAAGAATGTATGGTTTATAATGGAAAATCCCAGAAAGTTATGGTTTATTTCATGGAAAATCCCAGAAAGTTATGGTTTATAATGGAAAATCCCACATATTGAAGCGTGAAAATCCTAGCAAATGAAAGTTATGAAAGTTCAATATGGAGGTTTCCTAAAATGTGGCTACACCCATAGCTGGATGGTTTATTTCATGGAAAACGGCCCTCTCACCGACTGCTCTGGACTATGGGCCTGGGCCAGGGCCTTGCAATCCAAACTATACTGTCCACTGATCTACCACCCAGCCATCTTTCTTAGCCCGTCACATGCGTTGCACAGTTGCACGTAACAACTCAACCAGGAAAGCAGGAAGGAACCAATCAATGAGGCAATGCGAAAAATTCTCAAGAGGAAAGAGAACACACACAGAAACGGGATCAAACGCTGTGAAAGTTGAGCCCCTGCTAAAAGCTTTGAATTCTGGTGGTTTACATAGTACCAATGGGATTTTCCACATCGTATGTAAAAACCCTAGGGTAAGTGTATGGCTATCCACCCGGGAACCTCAATTGATCTGGGTGGCACTGAAGAAATTGTCCACTTGGTAGGCAGAAGCAATTCCGGCGAACTTTGCGGATACATTATTTTGAGCCGTAAGGAAGAGTAGGGATCAAACGCACGTGTGTATACAGTATATTTGTGTATTATATATATATAATGTATGTACTCACATGTATATATATATATCATAACTATATAGTTATGGTCATACCTATACATTCACTTGTGTATATATATATACAGTGATATGTGATTATATGTATGTATGATCATATGTATGTCTGTTATATGTATGTATGTGTGTCCAAATAATGCTTAAGTAAGGCTGATTCAGAGAGATTAAGCAAACAAAAACATAATATGGTTTGCCAAGTTGAGGCCCCAGTGGTTGGTAGACTACAGTCAAACATCGGACAGCTGAGCAACCGAAAACCGTGGCTGATTCATTCTTATATAAGCTACCTGGTTTATCAATGACTAATAGTAAGAAATATAAGAAATAAGGTTTATTGAATTCAAACTAGAGAGGTTATTATTGATAGAATCAACCCGGGTTCTGGACCTTTATTGAGTTTATTCATCTTTATTGAAACTTATTCTCAGCTTATTAACCTACGGTGGTTGTGAAATCCCAGCTTTCTCGGGAGTGGCTCCACCATGCCCAGGCCTTCTTCCGCCTTGTCCCAGACAAAACTACTCGCTAAAGAGACCTCGGTGAACTTCGCGACGAAGCCCCACACCAGCCATGGAAAATGTCATGTCAGTGGGAAGAGTTTTGTACGATATTGTAATCCAGAATTTTGTTGAAAAAAACAATAGGATTTTGCAATACTCCCCCCTCCCCCCCCAAAAAAGTACACATGACATATGTATGTATGTGTGTATATATATATATAACATATGTACAGTAAGAGGGTTCGCAGGCTGATTGCGCTGTACTGTGCCTTGACTTCGTGTATGGCCGCAGTATCTGACTTCTGAGTGCCACCCTTTTATGGCCATTTTAATAGCAATGATGATGGTTAACCGGTTAACCCATGGAATTCGGCGCAGCCTATTTTGAAATGAACCAAGACAATCTTCTTACCCAGATCCAACTCAAGTGTGAGATCAAAATACCCCCATCCCATCTCATGAAATACTAGTTGGTTAATAGGTGTCCCTAACATGGGTCATCATCCCCAATTAGGTACAGTGGTAGAAGTCCCAACAAATTACCCTCTGGTAATTTAACATAGCTATTGAAGTCATGGCCCATAGAAATAGTTGATTTACCGAACTTAAAGATGGTAATTTTCCAGTTCGCTTTTTGTAAACGTTTCCCAGGCCGGGTAACCAATCAACTACCGGGTATAACTTTCATGGCTCAAATGGTCCGATGGTCCATTGAGTTCGCTAATCTGACAGCGTTTAGTGGTGGTTGCTTGGCAGTGAAATGGGACCATTTATAGATAGAGAGTTGTGATTCCAGGATGTTACAGCTATGAATTATATGTATTTATGTTATTTTATGTTATCTTATATCCTTCCTAGTTTTCCAGTTTTTCCACTTGTCCATCTACTTTGGGTTTGCTAATTTCTTCGTTCTGCTGTTCTGAATTGAGTTGCGACTCGCAAAAAAAGTATGTGAATCCCCCAAAAAGGTGAACTTGAACTGGTGAACTGCATGTTCTGTGGCTAAAATCCATATACCCTCTGGTAAACATACAAACAACTATGGAAAATCCCCATGCTATTAACGGGTAAATCAACTATTTCTATGGCCATTTTCAATAGCTTTTTGTAAGTTTACCAGAGGGTATATGGATTTGTAGGTAGCATAAGTTGGATACCTATTGTTCCTTGGTTGGTGATTTTCATTATGTCAGAATCTGCAAGAAATTTGGTGATACGAATACAGGAGATATCCTCCGGCAGTCAAACATGTGTATATACTGTAATTACATATATATATATATAATTACATATATATAATTACATAAATAATATTACATATATATATATATATATAATTACGTGTATATATATATATAATTGCATATGGAGCTGCAAAATCTAAACGGGAAAATCTTGAACCAAATAAAGAAATATCCAGCAAGCCCCGTGGCTGGGCTCCCCAACACCCTTGCGGTACATCCCCGCAGCGCTGCTGATGAGACCCTTCCTTTCACTTGGCACCTGGCACGTGAAAGGAACATGCCATGGTACTTGGGGATATCCCAATCAATCTGGGTAAATTATAATAATTCACTAACCTGAATTAAGGCCATTTTGGGATGATTCTCCTTACTAACGATGATTTCCAGTGAGGTCGCAGTGAGGTTGTTATAATTTACCCAGAATCAATGGAGTCCCAGATGCTCCATGTATGTAATATTTACCTACATTTACCCCAAAAATGACCCAGCTTTGTAGGTAAATATGCCAGCACCATGGTGAGCTAATCTGGGATTGGTTTCGTTGGGAAAATCGACACCGGAAACCAATCCGATTTTCACCAATGTTTCATATGGGGCTTTTCAACCGGTTCATAAATCTTCCCAACAAGACCCATCCATGGACCCCATGTTTTTCATCTAATGGGGAAACATATGTGAACATCATGATAACAGTTACCATGGGATTTTCGGGCTCAACCATTTTTTTGACTCACTTGGATTTTCAGCCCCTCCAAAAATGTCATGGTGTCATCCACAAAGAAGTAGATAGTAAGTACATCTAAGTGCCAGCCGGTTGGGAAGTTTTTGGTTTGTTTTTGGCTCACCAACATTTTCAATGGCCATTTCAGGAACCTAAACTGGAGATACCCATCATATATAAGGCCTTTTTTAGGCCTAAATTTCAGGGAATATCCCCAGAAAATATTGCCTGAAAAATGGTACTAACGTACCTCCATTTTCGGATCCTGAAATTCCCATTGACATTTTAGGATCCGCGGATCATAAGTATGTCTATGAGCCCTTTTAGTGGGATCAGCTCACTTCAAAAGACTTGCCATCAATAGCTTCCGCGGATCTTATTGAGGCAGGAAATCAACCGTCATTGCTTCGCTTTAACCATCACGCAATGAGGATCTAACCCAAGCACAATTGGTTTACCCTTTGGTAACTTAATCTGCAGAAAGCAGTTACCCATCGTTACCAAACTATGGAGATTTAACCACCAAAAAATCACAACTATTCTGACATTCTGACACATATTCGGACATTCTGACATTTTATCTGACATATATAGATATATAGATAATTATAGATATTCTGACATATATACATAAAATGTGACACATCATCTTGTGCCATTTTCTCTGGCGTTTCATCCTCAAAGACACATAGTTTTTCGCGAAAAATCATTGTTCTCCGGTGGTGATAACTTAGACATCCATGATCACTTAGGCATCTTCATGATTGGTTTGTGATTGGCACACGCTGGCACTGGCACACACTAGCAAGTGGGTATATATATATATATATATACATAATATACATATAGTTATATTTATTTATGTATATATCATATATATATAATTATTATGTATATATCATATTATATATATATGATAGATATTCAGATGATATTGATATAGAAATACTACCAGGACATCTCCATGGAAGGCTCCAAACTTTAGCCTCTCCACTTTCAGCTCCAAAGAGCTGCCCGGCCGCGACCCAAAAGGTGGTGTTGCGGTGCTTCCCAGATTTTTGTGTGTTAGTTTATTAGGGCCCTGCAACGGTAACCATGGTTGGTAACCATGGATATCTCTACTTTCACCATAAATCCACCAAAAAAAAAACTACTCTCCTGAATATTAACGTACACCTCAAAAATGAGCAAATTTTGTTTGAGGTGTATGTTAAGATTCGGGCAAGTATGTTAAGAATCTGAGGTGTAAGTAGGTGAAAATTTTGCAGGAAAATTGGGTGCTCTGGAAGGGGTCATGTTAAGGAAAAAACAACTTATCTTCGCAGCCGTTTGGTGGTCAAACACGCGACCTTGGCAGCCATGTTGGCAGTGCCTGAACGCCGAGTGAGTGGCAAGTCACCTCCTGACAGAAATACCGATTCTTGCACGCACTGGGTACGTAATAACATATCCAGCATGACTGGCCAGCCAACTGACCTCCAAGGAAAATCACCATTATCCCATTCAATGTTTAGGCAATGATACCTTCCAGTACTTTAACATAGACCCTGCCGTAGGGTTTCCTCGATTTTCTTATATATACTTTTTCAAACCAAAATATCACAGTGCTTATTGATATTCAAGAGTGTATATTGATAAACATCACCATATAGCAAAAGAAAAAACAATAGCCTATAGTTATTGTAGTTATAAACTTAGCATTGCGGGACTGGTGATCCCAACTTGGCGATTCCGAGGTGCACCTCATCCTGGGGATCTTCATCAATGTTCGAAAGTGGAATCCTGCAGAAAGGGATTTCCAGCGGATGATGTGGATGATGGAACAACGTTTCATCCCAACATTTCCCAACCGGTTTTTTGTGTAAGCTCGGGATGCTGGGATGCTGGGCCCTCTACAAGATTCTAACATTCTACCAGGTGGTGCCCCCGTTCGATAGCGTTCAGTTGGTGCAAATAACTCCAATAACTGTAGGGTTTACAGGTGATATATCTTTAGTTTTCATGGGCAAAGAAACCAATTGATAACTGGAAAAGGCAGCACCTTCTATAACTGGAGGGCTATTCCATGAGAAATACTGAAAGACCATGTAACTATATGTAACTTACACAAGGTCGTGTCCGGGAGTTTGTTTCTTGGTATATATTCACACCATTACTGGTTGGTGGTTTTAACCATGTTGAAAAATATTAGTCAATGGGAAGGATTATCCCATATATTGTGAAAAATAAAAATGTTTGAAACCACCAACCAGATTAACTCCATTAACTCAGGATATGTCTACCATACACCCAATAGTTTTCTAGTTGTAAAACGATTTCGCCGTCGTAAAACGTGAGCCCACCTTGTATAACCCCAGGCATCATCCAGGCACGGCAACTTCAGAAATCAACTACTGTGTATCAGCCTGGTGGTTTCATTGGCTTGGGGTCGCTACTTACCCTTCATATCCCTTCATCAAACATGGCTAGCTAGGTTTGATCCCCTGTAAATTGAGGTTTTAATTGGCACATTATCCAAAAATTCGGAATGTTCCATTGCCAATGTGATTCCCGCAGGGTATTTCCTAATGTCTTTGCGTTATTGAAGGGCTTAGACAACAAAAACAGGTCGGTGACCAACCAACCTCAAATATACTGTAGTGAATCTATAGTCATCTTAATTGCAAGGATCAGCGAATGCTCGGATAGTAGTATATTGGGCACGTCACATTGGGACGTGTCCCTGCAGGACAGAGTCTGGAAATTATGGTTAACAATTTGGCAATCCCGTTCCCTCTATTGAATGTTGAACACCCCTTTCAATGAGCCCAAATACAGAATAGGTATGAATAGGTCAAATACTAAACTATGTTATTGATTGGAGAGTATTTGATGTCAGGGGAAAGGGATTAGTAATTACAAGTGTGTTGTAATCCCAAACACTGCGACACCGCGACACTTGTCAACATGTTTTTGGTTCCACATCGTTCGCCATTTTGGTTTACACGATCCGTTTCCCGTTGAGTAAATCCACATGTTTGTTCTTCAATGTTCCTTTGTCATCTTCATCTCCATGTTTTCTGTTGGTGAATCATATTGAAATATCATGTTCCTTTGTTCAAGTCTACAACTTTGCATCTTCATATCATATCATGGTGGTTACAGTTGGTTACCCTTCATCATTTAGTCTCCTAAATTAGCCAATGCAATCGCACATAATCGCCCAATGTTGCTGGTAAACCATACCCCATGGTCTGTTGTGGTTTGGAACCACTATGATTCACCACTATGATTCAGCAGGTTTTCCGATCCAAGTGGGTCACATAGCTTGTGTCTTTCAACTGGTGGTGAAATATCTCGATCTCTCACGTATTTATGGGTTCTCAGAGTTGACTCCCTCCGGTGTCATCCATGATTTCCCAGCGAACGAAACCTCTTTTTGGTGCGGAATTTCACATGTGTTCCCATCATGTTACTAGGGAATTTCTTCACCCTATGATGATCCCATCATTTCCCTATGTTTTCCCATATTTTCCTATGGTTTTCCCATCTGTTCCTATGACTTTCGCATGTTTTTTGGGAAAAAAATCCGCCCAGATCATACCACTGAGTCTGACTGGTTCATAAGCCTGGAGAAGAGATGCCTACGAAGTGGAGCTATTCCATTTTAAGTTGGGTATACATCGTGTATAATATGTATATTTCCTATATAATATCTATATGTATAATATAAATAATATATAATATACAATAATATAATATAATATAATATAATATAATATATATATTATGTATTTATATGTATATCATTATATATATGATATACATCTCATACGATATGCAACTTTTATATATATATATATATAATGACATAGATGTACAGCTGCCTAGCTTTTGCCGTTGCTGAAAGCGCGCAAACCGTAGCTCCGCAGCTCCCTCGAGTCAAGGCATGGAGGGCAAGGAGTCGGTGAAATGGTGGCAGGTCCTACAGTTATGGCCCGAGTCATACCAGTGACTAAGTACTTATGATGTGCTTAAAACATGTTAAAACAATGGTGGTTTAGGGTTTGTTGAAACCACCAACCAGGTGTTTTTTCCACCTGGATATATGGTGATAATCCACTAGCACCATCCCCCCAAACCACCATTCCCAGTGTCTGGGGTATAGGTGCTATGGCATTCTTTCAGCCACATGAACCCCATTTGTAGAATGTATCATCCAATAGAAATCACCATTTATATACCCAATAAATGGCCATAACTGCATCAATGTCCAATTAACTCCACATTTCTTATGTTTCCACAGTTTTTTTGTTTAAAGGGAGATTCTCCCCATTTAAAGAATTCACCAGTTATAACTAATGGCCATAACTGTAGGACCGCTGTGCGAAGATCCGTCTCGACCTAGAAATTGCTCCAGTCCTTCCAGGCCCTGCAAGACTTGTCCATCGCGACGGGATGATCATTTCAAAGGTGGACATGTCGTGCTCCATGTGCGTTTTACGTAGGGTTGCTGGATGGGTTGCTGGGGGTTGGGTTGCTGGGGGTTGCTGGGATTAATTACTAATAGATACTAATAGTTATTGTGGATCATTCCCGAAAATTCCCTACTAAGCACCAGTAAGACAATCAATCATGAGGAAAATGATATCTGATATTGAACAATAGCCTCTAGTAACGACTGTTACAGTTTGCGAACTTGAAAATTGCCCATAGAAATAGTTGATTTACAGAACTCAAAGATGGTGATTTTCCATAGCTTTTTCTATGTTTACCAGAGGCTAACAAGTTCCGAAGTGTATTTTGCTGCAGGTCCTCCTTACTTGCCATGTTTTTGTTGGTTAAATCCGATGTTTGATGGTTTTTTAGCCCAGTTTCAGGCATTTTTACGGTTGGTTGAGAGGTTCCTTTATATTTTTATCCAATAGAATCCCATGAAGTCCCATTGTTTTGAATGTTTCCGATGGCTTTAGAACATTCTTCAACAAAAATTCAATAGCTTCATCATGATTTATCCCATGGAATATGGTTCCCTCAAGGAGCTCCTTGAAACGCCACGGGTTGGAGCTAACCGTTACCCCCCGGTACCCGGTACCCGGTACCTGTTTGGCAACTCCTCTGGATCTAGTTGATTGATTCCCGGAATCTGGCAGAGGGAAAAAAAAACGGGAAAAGCGAAAACGTTCCACTACTGTAAGCTGGGAAAAATCTGACTGGAAGTCTACAAGAAAAACTGCTTGGTGGTTGAAAAACCATCTTGAACAATATGAGTTCGTCAATGGGGTTGGGATGACATCCCATATATAAAATGGAAAATAAAATTAATGCTCCAAACCACCAATCAGAAAATATCATCTTTTGCTGGTGATTTTCCATGAACGTCAAGGATTAGTTTCTACCCATCCAAGAAGTGTGCTAAAAAATCCCAACATTCCTGGAGGTTCGCCAACATGTTACCATATAACTTTTAGCCATTCATGTTAAACCCCCAACTGATTTCATCAAGGGGAAAATCATAGGGACTTTTAAGTCAAACTCATGGGAGGATTTGTTGAATCGTTATCCCCAAATAGAACAGTGAATCCATTTTCACTATGGGATTTATGGGTGATACATCTATAGTTTTCATGGGCTTATAACATCTTATATCCAATTTATAGCAATTTGATGATGAATTTCTCTTCCATGATGGCTATAACAGTCTGAGTTGATGTGATACTTGGCTTGGTCACGCTTTGTCTGAAAACGATATATAAGGGTTGCTCTTGCAAGTCGAGGAATACACCGTACCCATGCATCCAGTGACAAGTATATCCCATGAAATATCCCAGATTAAACACACATCCAGCCAACATCCCAAAATTGTATACCCATTGATTCCAAGATAAGTTTTTTACATACCTTGGGACCATACCCCAAGGCCATCCAACACTCTGTTTTTTTCAGGATTTGATCAACACAACTGGGGATGTTTCACCACGATTTTAGGCGATTTCACCAACAAACATAGCTAGGGATGTGGGCGTGCCACAGCTGAAATAATTTCACCAACAAAGCAAAAACGGAAACTTCAGCAACAAATCATAAACTTCATAAATTTCATCAACCAATCAACCAACAAAAAACAAAAACAGTATACACTTAAGAAACACATCGAAAAACATCACAGAGATCATCAGATTTTCAAACGCCTCAGGAGAGTAGATCTGCCTCAGGGGGGATCACAAACTGGGGGTTCACCCTGATTCATCGCTTCGATACCATCTGGTTATGACTAACAGTTCGCCATGGAAAATCACCAGGCTATTAATAGGTAAACCATCTATTTCTATGGGCCATCTATACCATGGCTATGTTAGTCATAACCAGAGGGTATATCTACCATAAAACCTTACTATTGGAAATGTTGGAGTTATAAATACCAACTTGCATACATAGACCCTGCCATGAGTTAGGGGTTAGGAGATTCGTTTCCACTCAACATTATCTATTTTGAGTGTTTATGGTTTAATTTACTGAAGAGTAATATGAGTAATTATGTATTTTTGAAACACTACATACCCTCCAGTAAATTAACATAGACCCTGGCAGATGGAGGTTGGAAGCTTAGTTTCCACTCAACATTGGTTATTTTCAGGGTCCAAATGTTAATTTACCAAAGGCTAATTGCTTCAAGAATACAATTCTTGAACATCCAATACATCCATACAGTAGCATCCCTTTTTGGCTGGAATTATTGTTCACCGAAACCTTGGTTTCCGGAGAAACGTGAGAATTTGCCGATGAACGGACGAGTTTTTCAGGGTGTGGACTACAAAAATATCAACAGACAACCTGACTGACTAAGCACAAATCCAGGAAGACAATCTAATAACCAGCAAAGAATAGAAAAATACAATGTTGATTAGCAAATACCTGTCGAATCCTATAGAAACATATATTTACATATATAATATTATATATAATCATACGTATCTGTATATATATTATATACCTACAAAAAACAAGATCTGAGTCTGTTCTCCATCCTTTTTCGAACATGAATCTCAATTCAGAAAGATTATATAAACATATATAAACCATGTTTCCAAAAAAACGCTGCTGAAATATGTTTTGGCCCTTCAGCAATCTGTCTGAGTACATCAAACATAATTCAACTTGCACTTTTTTTCCAAACGCGTGAAATATAAGAAAATCATAGAAACTTTGATTAAGAATCAATTCAATGGCATCCCAGAGCCAACCCTTAGGTTTGGACCATGACAAATGTCAACCACCGCTGGCGCTTCTACAAATCGTCCCCCGCCCCGCCCCGACGGCGCCGGTAGGGGCGACAGAGTCGAGGCACTCCGCAGATCCTCTGGAAGCCTTCGACAGCTTGTCGCTCTTCTCACCAAAGAGTCCAGCCCTGCGTTCAGGACTGATGCGTTTATAACTCCAATTTCACCATGGGATTTTTGTTGGTGATACATCTATAGTTTTCATGGGCTACTGTATCACCAACAAAAATCCCATAGGCTTATAGTGTTCATGGGCATCCCAGTATGTTCCCAATTATACAGGATTTCATTAATGGGCATTATTATATTGATTATAACCCATCTATAACCCATTTACAACCCATTAATGGTGATATATCTATAGTTTTTATGGGTTTATAACCCATTTTTAACTGGGGGAGGCACCACCTTGCTATCGGTGCTCAAAACGTGCTGTTGGTTCCTGGGAAGTTGGCCGAGTGAGCCCTTCGGAAAATCCACCACATTTGGATCATCGCCCCACGGAACATCAGAGGTTTTACCCGGCCTGGTAATTTAACATAGCTATTAGAAATGGCCATTTATAGTGGATTTGCCCATTGAAAATGGTGATTTTCCATAGTTATGTTAGTTTACCAGAGGGTACGACTCATACATCTGGATCATGTTGATCAAACGGCCCTTAAAATTGTTGGATGGCAGGAGATATGATCCATGATTGTTGGCTACGATCCACGTCTTTGCTGCTTAATCCACGACATGTTGGGCTCATGAACCGAAACATATGATTGACATCACCAACTACCCCAAAAAATAGATGGCTAGAGACGACACCTTTGGCAACATTTTGTGGGTCCAGAAAGGTACCCCACTTCGCCATGTTTTTGTATCATATGCTTGCAAACTCGGTATATCAACGGTATATCCCATGTCTTGTTCTGTATAATGACGTCCTATACTTGACCAAAAACACCCCGAATGTAGTAAGTTTCATACCGAAATTGAGTGGATTAGTATCGAAATCATGTGATTCATGATACGGACAATATTCTTGTCACGTCATCTGTCTGTTGAACATGATGATGTCCCATCTGTATTTCCCATGTGCGGTCGAGTAAATATCTGTATCACTCCTAAACTGGAAATGCTGGCTATTTGCCAGTCCCATCTTAGGTTGGATATACTCCATCCGTCTTACTACTAATTATAGTATATAATTGGTTATATTTTCACCCTAAGTACCCACTGGTCATCAAGTGTGGCAAGCTGGTTTCAAGCTGGAAAATCTCACAAAATGGAGGGAAAATCTGGAAAATTCCGTTCCCGAATCGGGATGATGGTGTGAAACCCATGGTCTTCGTAGATTTTCCCACCAATTAAAAACCACATTCCCTTCTGGTTGGTGGTTTTAGCCATCTTGAAAAATGATGGAGTGAAAGTCAGTTGGGATGATGATTCCCAACTGAATGGAAAAATAACAAATGTTCCAAACCACCAACCAGTTTCCTTATTGCTGCAATTTCTTCTTCCAACCATTCCGAACTCCCATGGCCTTAGGAAAGCCTTAGCGCGTCGGAAATTCCCCATTGCCAAGGGCGAGGGAACATCAAATGGGTCTCAAAAAAATGGCGGGATTTAGGACCAATTTTATGCCGTAATAGGGAAAGTGATAAGTAGCCTCTAGTAAATAACCAGACAAACCCCAATGGCGCAGTTAAAATAACTGCAAAAACCATGGTGATCTGATATGACATTATGATTTGACCATCATGGCGATTCCAGCATCAAAAACTGATTATTTAACCATCAACAATGGCAATTTAACCATCCAACATACTGGTATTGGGATATATTGGGATGTTTCATGGATAGTTATGCTGTATATGTAGTGGATACAAACATGGGGGCCAACCACTACTTTTTTCCGCCATTTTCCAGAGTTTTCCAGTGTTTTGTCTCTTCATAAATCCATGGTTGCTGGCACCCTCCCTATTTTCATCCGCTTTCCTTTGAGATTTACCATATGACGGTTTGTCAAAATGTCTGTTCCCGGTTTTGTTGATAAATCGCAATTCCATGCGTGCCGCCTCATGTTTGCCTTTAAAAAACATGACCTACCTTGATGACGTGAAAACGTGGAAATTCTTCGTTACCTTTGGAAATCTTTCTAAAACCACAGAAATTGGCTAACGCACGTCGGTTTTCGTTCGCTGTCGCTGGTGCTATCTCCTGAACTGTGTGTCTCTGTGTGTGTGTGCCTCTCTGAATGCAATATGCTTCTTGACATGCCTCCTGATCAACGCTGTTTCCTTACTGTAAGCTACCAAAGCGTGAACATGGCTGTGCCTCTGAATGGGCTGTGGGTGGACCGGGGCATGTATTTGCAATTTTCGCTAGCTCGCTGCTAGCGGGGATCTAGCGCGTAAAATATGTAAAACAATCGAAAATTTGGGAATATGTGGAAACTGAAGTGACTTGTAAGAAAAGCTGGCAAGACATTCACGACATGGAGGCCATGGCTGTCAATCAAACCTAGCGCAAACCTAGCGGGTTTGCTAGCGCTGCTTTGCAGAATTGCTGAATTTAGTTGCGTGCCGCCTCATAACGAAGAGGAAAAAACAGTAGACCCAGATGAATTATCAACAACCAATACTAAACTTCTAAACAACTATTTTTGACAAATGGTCATATGGCTGTTTAACATAGCCATGGAAAATCACCATGCTATTAATAGGTAAACCATCTATTTCTATGGGCCATCTATACCATGGCTATGTTAGTCATAACCAGAGGGTATAACTGTTCGGGGGCACCACCTTGAGTCCAACGTGGCGATTCTGAACGAATCTTGGGCGACCCATGGGGCCACTTTTGGACTGCGCCCCCAACTCCCAACCTGTGGAGATGAAAGCAGTGCTGTAAGCAGCACCTTGTACTTGGAAGTTCAGTTTTTTTCATATCTATCATGCTATGGTTGGTATAATTACCCTCCATAACCGGGAAAAACACATGTTATATCATGTGATAGCTAATAAGTGTAGATATTTGGTTAACTGATGGGCCATCATGTACCAATTCAAATCAATCCCCAACACCCCCAAGCACCCCCCACCACATATTTATATTATAATCCCATGATAGGCCCATGATATTATATAGTTTTTGTACCTGATTTTAAGTGAGCAATGTTAAACACCCCTGTTGGTTGATGATTAGAGGGTGTTCTATGATGTTATACTGTCCAAAATACGGGGATTATCACAATCAACAATGGACATCTCTATTGACAGCCAGTATCAAGAGACGACACCAAGGTTTTGAACACTGTTCGCTTACACTCACCACTATAATGCCAAGGAAACCCTATCGTATCCCAATACAAGCCCATTAAACATCGCATTATGATCCCAAGTATAAACCAAAACACAGTCATTACAGTATCATTAATCAATACCATCTAAATCCCATTATCATCCTACATCTATATAAATCCTAATATCAGAAAAATATAAAATGGATCATCGGGGTACAATGGGGATATCCCTACACCTTTTTTTTCATCCTACAGGAAGGGGCCTCCTAGTTAGAAGTTGGTGTATAACCCCATCTAATTACTTTCTTCGAGTGATCCCCACCCTCACAAACTATGCTGACATAGTTTCTGACACACCATCTGTAAGTATTTATTGCATATATATATATATACATACATACATACATACATATGTATGTATTATATATATATATATATTCTGACATTCTTTCTGGCATATATTCTGGCATTCTATCTGGCGTCTATTCTCACATTCTATCTGGAATCTGGGATTCTCTCTGACATTCTTCTCTTGTGGCATTTTCTCTGTTCGGGTCCAAGCCCAGCCCACAGCGTCCGGAGCTCGCGATTTGAGGTTCGGATACGAGGCTGGGGTCCAGACGCAGCCGCCCACAGCGTCCGGGCAGAAGGGTCTTGCAAACTCTTCTGTTTCTGCTTTTTGCGGCCGGCGGCCGCCCAGTTGGAGAAGATTCCTTGGAAATCTTGGCCCCTTCCTGTAGACGCAGAGCATAGTTACAATGCCATATAATAATATATAATATAACATATTATAAGCATTTATAAACCCACTATAATCCTAATATCCTATTACTTTGGTTATCCCAAGGGATATCCCCACTATCCCAATAGCCGTTCGCTACATCTAGGGCTCCCCACTCGAGGCCGCATCAACAAAGCGCGCGAAGACCTTCGGGACTTTGCCTGCGCAATGGGGCCGAGGTCTGTGGCCAGTGGCAATCTACTACATGTTCACCATTACTATATGGATAATTACATACCCCACTTACTTGAATCATTATATATGTATATATATAATATGTATTGTGCAAAATCTCACAGATAGAATATTCAGCCCAGCCACTCCAAAGCGACTCGCATGTGTAGTCCAAGGTTGGCAAGAACGGGTCATTTGGCGGTGAACTACCCACGAATCCTAATCCCTGGTGATTTCACTGGGATAAGTAGGGTATTCATCCACTTATATATAACATTATATAACTATAGGGTGAACTAACCTACTTACTGGGATGAGCCACCAAGTATAGATTCCCCAAATGGTGGATGTCCCATTCGATCTTCGGACTGAAGGTCTCCGGCAATCAAACATACTAACCCAAATGCGAACCATGGTGCACCCAGTAATGTAGGTAAATATACCATACATGGATCATATGGGTAATGAAATATCCACCACTTTAGTTCCATGATTTTCTCATTCAAAGCTCCATCTATGTGGGACTATATCTTCATCATCAATTATATCCCGTGAAAAATCATTAAAAAAACATCTTTGTAGGATTTGTAGGATCACTATGGTGCTGCCCAGTGATGTTCGTCGGTTTACACACCCAACTAACTAGTTTGCGAGGCCAAGACTAGTTCGCGATATATCTATAATTCTAACATAAACCATAGTTGAACTAGGCAAAGAAACCAACTTGGCTATCGTTCTGGGACCCCACCTTACGATAAACCTTCATCTTCTCAAGAATATGTGTATGTGTACACCAGTTATGGTACATCAGGAACTATCAAATTAATTTTCACCAGTTGCATTCATGTGGGTAAAACAATAAAATAAAACCATCCCCCAAATCACCATAAATAGGTGGTGTAAACCATTCCCAAATGAGTGGTTTATTATTGTTTTACCCACATTACCCATATGTTTGACGGTAAACCACCTCTTTCTCGTCCCTCAACAACATTCTTGATTGGCCCACCCAACTAGCCACCAAATGTTTACCCAGTAGATATACTGGTATTGCTGGTTTTGTTGTTGAAAACCGTTTAAACACAAACTATATCATACTATCCATTCAGTTCACCAGTTGGTTTACCATCTGGTTATTCCCCTATTGTTGTTGGTACACACTATGTTTTCCCACGGACTCCACTTGGAAAACAGGTTCTAAGCCCGCCAAGTAGATTATCCACTAGGTTCTAAGCCCGCTTGACTTACAAACCACTTTGTAAATGAGCAGTGTTCAAAATCCACTGCCGTCCCTTTTGCTGATTCGTTCATAAGATTTCCAAACAAAAACTGGTTGGTGGTTTTAGCCATCTTGAAAAATATTAGTCAATGGGAAGGATTATCCTATGTATTATGGAAAATAAAAAATGTTCCAAACCACCAACCAGATGATCATCGCCGAAGCCCGAACTAATCATCAACCAAAGGTGTCTTGCAGCCACTCATTTAGTTCCATGACGTTCCCATTGAAACTCCATATTTTCCAATCATATCCCAATGATAGCCCTATAAAATCCTTTACCCTCTGGTAAATTAACATAACGAACTGGAAAATCACCACGCTATGAATGGGTAAATCAACTATTTCTATGGCCATGTCCAATAGCAAACTGTTAATTTACCAGAGGCAAAATCCCCATCAAATCCTATAAAATCCTCTGAGCATGGAGATTTCCTGAAATGGGGGTACCCCCATTTCATCATCCATATTTACAGGTTGGGATTTTCCATTAAAAATAAGCCATCAAAATAGATGGAAAAGCCCATCAGCCATCCCCATACCCTCTAGTAAACTAACATAACTATGGAAAACCATCATTTTTAATGGCTAAATCCACTATTTCTATGGCCATTTTCAATAGCTATTTTGATATAACCAGAGGGTAAGCCATCCTTCGAGGGGGTCCCTCCAGTCCCTCAAGCACCGTCAGCGAGGCCGAGGTCGATTGCGTTGGCGAGTCCGGAGCATCGGCGGCATCGAAGTCTTTGATCATGCCCAGGGACATGCGCCTCGAGGCGCAAGCGGCCGAACGGTGCCGAACGGTGCCGAACGGTGCCGAACGGTGCCGAACGGTGCCGAACGGTGCCGAACGGTGCCGAACGGTGCCGAACGGTGCCTGGGAGTTTGAAGGGATTTTATAGGGATTTATATGATTTTATAGGGCTACAATAAGGATATTCTTGGTAAACATGGAGTTTCTGGGGGGAGTAAAAATCGCAGGTGAATCATTCGGTGAAGCTTGGAATCCTAGGTTTTTGGGGAGGCTTAGATTTCAACATGAGTTCTTTAATTAGGACCTGACAAAATCTCTAATTTTTCGCTGACAAATTTTACCATAGAAGATTAAAGTACTAGTTCGTATCTAACCAAGGTTGAACCAGTTGAGTGGGCTTAAAACCCACTTATCAATGGGATACTCTACTTTGGACCTCATACAAGGTGGTGCCCCCCAGTTTTGTTTCTGGGTTTATAAACTATACAGTAGTTATTGCAATTACTGTAACAGCTATAACTGGCTAAGAAAACAGCATTCAAGTAATATGTTTCACAACTAGTTGCAGGAGTTACGTCATTCTATGGCCATAACATCTATAAACAATACAAGCTGGTGCCCCCGTTCGATAGCTAAGTTGGCGCAAATAACTCCAATTTCACTATGGAAATTATAGTTGATATATCTATGGATAATGGGCCTATAGCCAAGTTATAACTGGGGGGCACCACCTTGTAGTAATTAGTTCTTAACATACCATAAAGCATAGTGAAATCACACCATGTTAGATAGGGTTGTAAACCAACTTGCAACTGGCTGTGCCAGGTAAAACAAGTGCTTTTTAGCAATCAAACATGAGGTTAACCAGCAAAGGAACCAATAACCATGGCGTACAGTATGGGGTAGAGTTTTGACTGTGGTGTTGTAGGGCAGCAGCGAGGTAGTCTTGAAGACAGTTGCCTGCTTTGACCATTCGGGGTAAATTATAATATTTCACTAACCTGAATAGTTCGGCCATAAAAGGGGATGATTTCCCTTAGTAACCATGATTCCAGGTTTCGGTCGCAGAGAGGTTGTTATAATTTACCCAGATAAATTGGTTATAAACCTATTAACATCCATTAACTCTAGATATATCACCTATAAACCATAGTTATTGGCCTATAAACCTATCATCCAGCTATTGGTGTAGGGCAAAGATGTGTTTTGTTTGACATGGCTTGGAGGACCATTGCCTTGTAGGACGGAAGGTGATATGTTCAAACTGGAGTTTTGGCCATTGCTTTGGCAAAGCTAAGTGAGTTTCTAAATGTTTACAAGTACCCTCTGGTAAACTAACATAGCTATGGAAAATCACCATCTTTAATAGGTAAATCATCATAAATCATCTATAAATCATCTATAAATGGGCAATTTTCCATAGCTATCTTAAATTACCGGAGAGTAACTCGGATTTATGGGACATTTATGGTCATATCCCCAATTTTCACGAGGTTTATACATCAATAATTTCACAACGGGCATCTGACCACATTGCCCGTGCCTGCTCAGCCATTTCACTGCCATTCCGTGCCGCGGGGCCCGTGTTCGCGGACGCACGAGGTATAGGCTAAGTTGCTGACTGAACAACTTCAAGAACTTGCTGACTTCTACGAATGAAACGCGTGTACATTGTGATACATGTTGTCCTATGTTTTCCTACATGTAATATATTGTAATATCATGTAGATAATGTAGTAATATACGAGATAGTTGATATTTTACATCTGGGAGCGTGAAGATTCACCACGCTGCTCTCCCCATGTGGGACTTTGTGGGGCCACCATCCTTGCGCGAGCCAGATACTAACCACAAACATGGGTCAAACCACTTCAAAACACATGTCTTCTTTGAAGATGTTGACCCTACGCAGCCTAGTTTCAGAGCACATGGTGCAGGTTTCCACTCAGATCTCCAAGTCTGAAGCGTCTTACATTGATGATTCATGCCGCCTGAAGGGGGCTCTTTTTCGAATGGTTTTGCCACCAGGTGATGCCCACTGAAATAAGCTGGTCCGGTAATCACACATGGCTAGCTGGGCAATCCACTAGAAATGTTTTGAATGGGACACAACATCTATAAATGAACCATCAATAATGGGTAAAAATACTCCGTAATCCCATCAAATACTAGCTGCTAGCTGCATCATCCCCAATAACCACTGTATATAATAGTGCAACTCCCCCGTTTTATGATTTTTAACTTGTCTCCCCATATCTTTATACTTAAACTACCATAAAACCATTATAACTGGTGGTTAATTCCCACTAAAAAGACCAATCAACCTATGGTGTTTTTGGTCATTACTAATATTACTGTTGTGATGAAAACATAATAAATACCATTTTTCAATCCTTCAATAGATTGGATTAAGGGAAATTTACAGGAAAACCCCATATTTAAGGGCAAAATCTATGGTTTCCTGTAAATGTTTCCTTAAATCAATCCATTGAATCCTATACCAATCAGCCAATCAACATATGGTATGTAACTTTCCATGGTTCAAATGGTGGTTTCCAAATGCACGGGGGTACCCCTAGTCATCATCCATGTTTTTTCAGAATGTTCTACTACAAGAAACCATCCATTCATAGGGGTACCCCCATTGATGGAAACCTATCAACCATTATTTTTATCACTTCTCCTCATATAACTTATAATTAAACTACCATAAAACCACCAAAAAAACACTGCTGAAAATTGTGTATTTTTCAATAATCCAACTATATGATTCATATTAAGAATCATCAATGGATTATATGATCCATATAAACCTTATATATATATATAAACCATATGTTAACCATATGTAGTACCCCATTGATGGAAACCCCCAAACTTTGTGTATCAACCATTGAGATCATGAACATTTTAAGGTTCCCCCGGGACCCCGGAGGGGCCCCGGACGGGGTGGGAAACTTGCGATGCGCCACCACGAAGCCTTGAACCGCTCGTTGAGGCCCGTCCTGGATCGCAGGACATCGGCTGCGTTTTACGTAGGGAATGGAATGGGGGTTGCTGGGGGTTGCTGGGGGTTGCTGGGATGATTCATAGTTAGCCAGTGGATCATTCCCGAAAATTCCCGACTGAGCATCAGTAAGGCTAGTTGAAGGCTGCCTTCCGTCAGTGATGTTTGGTCATTACACCCCATTAATCATAGATATATCTAGATACATCTAGCATAAATCCCAGTTCTTGTAGTTATTTCAACGAACTTAATCTTAGTTCTCATAAGCAAAAAAAAAATCCCGGGGAAATCCCCCAACAAAATCATTTAACCTATGGGTTTTCCAAAAGTTATGGCCCAAAAAACCAGTTATATTAAGTACTTTATAACCCCATTTATGTATTATATAATCCCATTTAGAATTAACCAGTTATTTCACCATTCACAATTGGTAAACGGCCATAACTGCAGGGGTTCCCTTAGCGGCTTCCATGATGCTTTCCTTAACGAACCAGGGGCAGCACCGGCGGGTCCTGCGCCAGCGCCTGGTCGTTGCTGGGCGGAGTGGTGAGCATCACCCGCCGCAAGGTCTTCTCTTCGGCGATGACTTCCTCCTGGGAAGAGCCAGTTACTGTAGTGGTGAGAAATACGTGTGTGTGTGTATGTGGAGATATATATATATAATATGTATAATCTATAACTATATATGTATATATTAAGTTAAATAGATAGATTGATTGACAACAAGTCACTATAATGTCGTAAACTCAATAGTAAACCATCCCCAATAGAAGCTTATTTTTGGGTATACCCCTATTTGGGTATACCAATAATGGGAGTATAGTTAAACTCACGTGCTATCTAATTCAGGATCATGCTGATAATAATAATAATAATGATAATTAAAATATTATGTATATATATATATATCCATATATATATATAATGAATACATATAATGTAACAATGATCCACTAATCTGAAATATGGCCGTGTTGGCACGATTTCCCAGAGCATCAGAGCATATCAGAGCGCTGTGTCCTGCAAGACATCGATGTGTTAGACGTCGCAGTGAGGTCGTTATAATTTACACACTACATATAATTTATGTGTATATATATAATTATATATACATAATTTTTTAGCTAAACCAACAGTAAAGTCGACGGCTAGGATAATCTCATTCGGCAGAATTGCCAAATTATTGCCAAGACACGAGTTACTAAGGCCCTTTCTTCTTTTAGTGTTTTCAGCACTTGAAGGCCCTGTTTATATACATATGGGGGGTCAACCCAGCCAAGTTATGGAAATTTAAGCCTATAGTTGTGCCTATAGATTGGCATACGATGGTGCCCCGCAAAAAAATGCTGGTTTTCACCGTGAAGAACTGGAGATCTACCAGATCTACCAGCAATGGTGAATCATGGGAAAATCCATGCAGGATTTCAGCTGGAACTCTGAGGTTCTTTCCACTGAAGAGAGAACTAATATACCGATTGGGTTCATTGTGGGGGGCCTGTCATGAATAGTTGGATGGGGTTTCTAAAGCACGCTATTACTAAGGACCACCTTTGAAAGACTTGGAGATTTAGTCCTGAAAATTGGGAAATAAAAATCTACACTTGGGCAATCCCATCACCCTAATAATAAACACACCATAAATGGTCCCAATTATGTGGAAATTCCCTACTAAACCATGGTGTCTAAGGCTAAGGGGGTGTTTAATTATTAGGGAGAAGGGCAGGGGTTAAACAATGTGGATGTAACAATCCCCAAATCCAGATTGAACCATATTTCTTTTTGCATGAACTTTCCATCTCTCCAGGCAAAATCGACCGTGCTAAAATCAATATACAATGTGCCCGCCTCTCTTACCCAGATGCTCCATGGTGCTGGAATATTTACCTACATGTCCCCCAAAACTGCCCCAAATGTAGGCAAATATTCCATACATGGAGCATCTGCGTTATAACTTGCTTTTCAAATCGAGCATAATAAACCTGTAGATGAAAAACCCGGGCCTTGGGGGGCCACGCAACATTGCATGGCTAAGCCACCAGGTCCCCACTTCGATGGATTTGTGCTAAACCTGCCACTCGTTTCAAACGTCAAACGGTCCGTGCGGTCCGCAGTCCTCTTCTCCCCCCGCTTGTTTTTTTCTCCTTCGCCTGAAAAATACTGGGGATTCAAACAAGGACGGTGACTTTTTTGGGGGGATCTAGTGGGGACAAGGATGGGATACAATTTCCCCTATCTGAAAAAGAAAGGAAAAAGACGTGTAACAAAGTATACAAAATTTCAATCATGTAAACCCTAAAAATGTAAAACTCAAAAAAATATATCTATGTATATATATATATATTATCATGTAAATATGTATATATATATCAGTATATTATACACACAGTTCCAAGGCCTCGCGAAGTCGTTGTTCCGCAACAGCGCCTGGTAGCCGACAGAAATCCGCAACAACTTGGGCGGGTTTTCAGCGAATTTCTGGAGGTTATTGTAGGTTTGACATACATATTTTGGTTATAAGCCCTTGAAAACTATAGATATATCACCAACAAAAACCATAGTGATTGGAGTTATTTGCACCCACTGAACGCTATCGAACGGGTACCACCTTGTAGCTTTGACATGGTTTGACATACATATTTCTGTTGTAAGGCCACCTGTTTGCTGAGTAATCCCAACAGGATGGGGCCCTCAGTTCGAGCTCGCGTTCGAGATATGGCTGTGGCTGAATGAACTATGGTTTATGGTAGATATAACTATCACGAAGTACTTAATGGGGTTTATAAAGCAACTTGCTGGAAAACACCACCCTGTAGGTTTGACAAATATATTTCTGTTGTTAAAAAAATCTGGTTGTTCAGTGCATTTCCAGGGGCTGCAATTGGTCTTAAGCTTCAACACATCTTCCTGAAAAAAAAACTCCAGTTTTGTCTCCGCGGGGAACCACCACCGTGATTTGATGCTTTAGCCGCTAGCGGCATGTTGTAAGTGAAATACTGGTTGGTGGTTTTAACCATCTGAAAAATATTAGTCAATGGGACGGATTATCCCATATAGTATGGAAAATAAAAAATGTTTGAAACCACCAACCAGAATAGTTTGACCAAATACCTCCAATATCCCAAGGTTTCTTGCCTTTTTTGGCAAAGTCGAGTCTGGGTCCCATGCTTCGTTGGTTTCTAAGCCTCATGAAAAATCGTTTGAATATGTTCGAATATATCTACCATAAACCCAAGCTACAAAAACTCTGTTTACCCAAACTTCCTAAAATCAATCAACTACACATCCCATAAAATCGTTTAATTGTTATTGGTTAAATCACCATTTTCCTATGGTTTCCTATAGGTCCTATAGTTATACCTCCATTTTTGGTGTTCATTTGCTAGCCCCTCCGTAAAGACACTGCTGGAGTTCGACTAGTGATGGATCACTTTTTCAACGCCTAAAGATTTCTATCTTGGGGATAGGGTTTTTCCTGGGATTTTGTTGATGGAACTTAGGGATTTCCTGTTGAGTTAGGAGGATTTAGGTGATTTTCAATTGAGATTCACTGGATTTCACTGGTATCTTGGGAATTACCTTCCGGTAACCAAACATACCCTCCAGTAAATTAACATAGACCCTGACAGATAGGAGTTGGAAGATTAGTTTCCACTAAAAAAGGGGTGATTTTCAGGGTCTATGTTAATTCAGCAGAGGGTAGCATCGGAAATCCCCTCAAAATGGAGCGTTGATAGGAAAACTTATCTACAAATAAACTAACATAGCTATTGAAAATGGCCATAGAAATAGTGGATTTTCCCATTAAAAATGGTGGATCTTTCCATTGCTTTTTGTATGTTCACCAGAGGGTATCTACAAATATTGGACTACCGGAGGGTAATCCCATCTTCCCATCTTCCCATCTTCACCCCATCTTCATTGGTCCTACAATGTCCCACAGATGTTTTCCCCATCCTGTTCCCCATGGGTTTTTTTGGAGGCTGTTTACTATTTGGGGCTTGGGATTTGAATAGTGGTAAATGAAAAAACCTACTAATATCACAAGCTGAATAGTAAACCATCCAAACATATTACCATACACGGATTGTAAAAACTATCCCAAAGGGTCAGCTTATTGGTGCGTTTGCTGCATCAAAAATGTAGCACATTACTCAGGGTTGCTCCTAATACTTCAGCTACAAGTGGGGGAAACTAGGTACAGGGGTCAAATGACGAATTTCCACCCTTGTGGATACCATTTACCTATAATAGGTCGAGCAACCCAAGAAGTGCATTGTATGTAGCCGTATGGTATATGGTGATTGAATGGCTTTAACCCAAAAAAAACTGATTTCCTTGGATATATCAGGGATATTCATAAGGAAATCACGTTTTACCCATACTTTGATGGTTCACCCCGTTGTCTGCCCTCCGTCTCCCCAGGGTGGTGGTTGTGTAGCTATATCTTTAGGCTTTGTGGTGATGAAATAAGTGTTATGTTTGATCATGGTCAATCTGACTGGTAGTCTACAGGAGAAAAAGATAAGTCCTCTTTAGCTTGGCTGGAGATGTTCCATTGATAGCACAAAAATATAAAGGATTAAACTACCTATCCAAAGCTGGTAAATCGATCCCTAGTGAATGCCGTGAACATCAACCAACACAGATAGTTGGGCTCAAATGCTGCACCACAAGCACGCTTATGTACAAACGCAAAAAGGTGAACATATCGAACTGAACATGCGGAAGCCAGAAAGATAATTCCACTTGCAAGGTGGCGCCCCCCAGTTATGTTTGGTTTATAAACCCAACGAAGTAGTTCGCCGTTCTATCCTCCATAAACCCGTTTCAGTTCAGCAAATGATCTGCGTCAACTTGGTCATTTCATAAACGGGGTCCTCACCTTGCATATTATCACCATAAAATGTCAGTATAATCATTGGTTATATGTATAAATCATATCCATTCAATCCATTACATATATATATATGGGTAAATTATAAGGACCTCACTGCCACCTCACTGGAATGATGCTTAGTAGGGGAAACAATAGGGACATCATCCTCAAATGGCCTTGTTTCAGGTTAGTGAAATATTTTAATTTACCCATATATTATATATTATATATAATACCCTCTGGTAAACAAACATAACTATGGAAAATCACCATTTTTGATGGTTAAATCAACTATAAATGGCCATTTGAAATAGTTTTTTGTAAGTTTACCAAAGGGTAGTTTACCATTGTCATCCCACTATTCACCATTGTTAACCATAGAAAATCACCATTTTCCTAGTGGTTAAATCAACAGTTTCCTATGGTTTGCCATGTGCTCCCATCCCCAACTTGGTTTGGTTTCATGAGCGAAAACGTTGGCGAATTGTTGACGACTCCCTGGGACTTCCCAACGCGGTTGATGTGATTGCGCCAGTGCGCATCATCGCAGCTGAAGCCGAGCCTGGCGGCATGGCCTGGCCTGGGGGCCTGTGCCCCTGGGGACAGGGGCTATGGGGATGTGAGAAGTGTTGCTTTTATATAATATATATATATTGTAATTAATAACAATAATATTAATAATAATATAAATAAAAGCATTAATAATAATATTAATAATATTATTGATAATAATGATATTAATAATAATATTAATAATAACATGAATAATATTAACAATATTAATAATATTAATAATAATATTTATTTTTTTAATAATAACTTTAATAATAGCTATCAATAATAATATTAACAACAATAATAATATTAATAATAATAAATAATAA
Organism: Cladocopium goreaui; assembly: GCA_947184155.2. NCBI lineage: Eukaryota > Dinophyceae > Suessiales > Symbiodiniaceae > Cladocopium > Cladocopium goreaui. The sequence continues at coordinate 14,795 of CAMXCT020002729.1, read as the reverse complement.
TATTATTAATAATAATATTTAAAAAATAATATTTAGAATAATAATAATAATATGTATAATAATATCAATAATAATAATATTAATAATAACATTAATAATATTAATAACAATAATTATAATAACATTAATAACAATATTTTTTTAAAAAAAATAATAATAACAATATTGATAATAATATTAATAACATTAAATAATATTAATATTAATAATAACAATATGAATATTAATATTAATATGAATAATAATGTTAATATTAATAACAACATTAATAATACTAATATTAATAATATTATTAATAATATCAATAATAATATTAATAATAATGTTAATAATGAGATTTGAAAAAAAAAACATTAATAATAATATTAATAATAATATTAATAAAAATATTAATATTAACAATAATGTTAATAATAATATAAATCAAAATATTAATAATAACATTAATAATAATAATATTAATAATAATGTTAATATTAATAATAATATCAATAATATTAAAAATGGACATGTTAATAAAATATTAATAATAATAATAATAATATTAATAATAATATTAATAAGAATATTAATAATAATATTAATAATAATATTAATCATAATATTAATAATAATATTAATATTAATAATAATAATAAATTAATAATGTTAATGATAATATCAAGAATAACATTAATAATCATATTAAAAATAAGATTAATAATATTAATAATAATATTCAAAACACAATTAATAATAATATTAATAATAATATTGAATAATATTAATATTAATATTGAATAATATTAATATTAATATTGAATAATATTAATATTAATATTAAATAATATTAATATTAATACTAATAGTAATATATATATATAATAATATGAATAATATTAAGAAAATTAATAATAATATTATTAATAATAATATTAATAATAATATTAATAATGATATTAGTAATAACATTAATAATAATATCATTATTATATCAACATTAATTAATGTTGGCAAATACATAAATATATAGATACTTAAATATTGATGATATAATTATGTAAAGAAAATATTCAATATCGGTGATTATACATATACATATATATATACCCGTGGGGAGTGACATCTTTGGGACTTTTGATGATCTAAGCTCCAAAAAAGAAAAAAAGCAAACACAAATGCATGGCCACAATTCATCCAGTTTCAATGGTAATCAATGTGCTAACCCCAATAATAACCGATCTCATTAACCAATCATTCAAATAATCTGGGTAAATTATAATATTTCACTAACCTGAATTAAGGCCATTTGGGGATGATTTCCCTTACTAACCATGATTTCCAGTGAGGTCGTAGTGAGGTCGTTATAATTTACCCAGAATAATCCAATATGGGGCATATACCCAATAATAATCCTCTTTTGGGGATGTGTTATTGTTCGATTTCACATGATTTCACTTCATCAATACAAGGTGGGCCTCCCCAGTTCTCTTTCCTGGTCTATAAATTTATAACCCCTGTTGACTATAGAGACATCTAACATCTGGAAAATTAACAGTTGGACCCTGAACATCACCAGTTTTGAGTGGACATGAATCTTCCAACCCTTCTGGCAGGGTCTATGTTAATTTACTAGAGGGTAACATCTAACGCATACAAGACTCATTGAAGTCCAGCCAGCTCACCAAATTTGGGCCAGAATTCTTTCAGAATTCGTAAATGACCAGTTGAGCTAGCCACGACTAACTGGAACTGCACTGCCGACTGAGAATAAATTGCTTTTAAACTCCAGTTACGATAGATGTGCAATCCATCGTTTACAGTTACAAAACTGTAGATTTGCCATTATGTGAATTGCTGGAGGGTAAATCCCGCATTTACAGTGTGGCGTCCAGTGATTCTTACTGGTTTATAAAGCTGATTTTGCCTAATATCAATTAGGAGATTTCTAAAAGCAACAGTTATAAGCGCGTATACATTATACAAACTGGAGCATAATCTTGCATTGGATTAATGTTCATTGGTTAAATCCCTATTATTCCAGCTGAAAGCCCCCATTATATCCCCATTATTAACCATAATTTGGGTGGTAAATCCCCAATTCATCACACTCAAATCAACCATTTATATCTCTATCCTGTATCCCAATAGATCCCTATTCTTTCGCACAGATTTGCTCGGACTGCAACATTGAGGATGCCCTGTTGTCGAACATGATAAGAGAGATTGCAGACAATACTGCGTATACGCAGTGTTTTCTTGTTTAGGATTCAGAGTGTTCAGGGTTTATGGTTTTAGGATGTTTTAGGATTTAGGCTTTCAGGGTTTTAGCGTTTAGGGTTTTAGGATATAGAATTGAGGAAATACCAAAACACTGGCCCTATACAGGTATTTGGGCATGTTCCGGGCACACCATAGGGTCTTGTCGTACTATGGGTGAAAATGTTAGGCCTTGGTTTGCTAAATTGACCTCAAGATTCGATGGCTTTCCCCATGTTTTTGTCGCGCCTTAGAAGAGTTTCGTTCTTGTCCAACAGCTGGCCAAATGCCTCTTCCACTGGCCTAAAGGCATAGCCAAAGATCACAACTGGTTGGTGTTTTTTCGCAAGCCCTCTGAAAAATGATGGAGTTCGTCAGTTGGGATGATGACATTCCCAATATATGGAAGGTATTGGAAAGTCATAAAAGCCATGTTCTAAACCAACAACCAGACATCAATGGGGATCCATTGTTGGGGGCTTCCAAGGTCAAACAGACCTAATACCCGAAGGTCACACTCAAAAAAGATCGTGAAGAACCCATGGTTTTTCTCGACGTCTACAAATGGGCTCAGTTTTCCACATCTATGTAAGCGTTTACAGGCGGGTGTTACTGTTTGCATGCACCTTTCACATGTTCGGAAAATGTGGATGTTGAAACACTAGAATGGTATGGCAATGGTTTTTTTTGGTGTTTACATGTACATGTTGGAAGCAAATTATTCGGTCCATCCACAAATAATTAGAAATAAGTGCATCCACCAACAAAAAGAGTCAACCCTCTCATATTCTCTCTGTTTAAATGGTGAATCCCATTTGAGAATGGTTCATCCAGTTTTCCCTTTTGTGTTGATGTCTCATGATTCTGTGCATCCATTCGAGGATCAACCTTCAGAAGAGGTGGCAACATCATCCCCCAGAAAATCCAGGCTGGTAATCATTTTGTATTGACAGTTCTTCCAATTGTTCCATATCTATTGTTTTTGTTCACATGTCTACACCTTTATGACATCGTTATTTGTGTTTTGGTCTAATGCGCGGCAGGTGGTTTTTTCCGAACAATCCCGGCAGGAAGGACTTGATCCTCCAGTGGTGACATCCAGGCCCAAAAAATGCTTCCCAAAAACTCCAATGGTCGGGCAATTAATTAAGCTCCATGAAAATTGTTCAGGTCAGTTTTTGAACCCAAAAAAACAAACACTGGTTGGTGGTATACCTATCCCTCTGAAACTGCTAGCAGAGCATGCTGAAAGCACATGGTAAGGCAAAAACGGCAAGGAAAAATGGGCGACCAAGCTGGCAAAGTCAGCGAAACAAATGCCAGCAGGGCAACGCGATTGGAAAATGATGGAGTTCGTCAGTTGGGATGATGACATTCCCGATATATGGAAAAATAAAAATGTTCCAAACCACCAACCAGAACATTAGTGTGGGAAAAACCAGCATAAACCACCCATGACTGGGAATGGTTATATATACCACCTATAAAAATGGTGATTTTTCTGGGCGATCGTAAACATGGTATTGTTTTACCTGCATGAAACTATTTTTTGGGTGGTCGTTGACCTCGCTTCCCCTTTGCCAAAAACCTCAGGGTTTCTCACAGCAGCTCTGGGCCTCCAGGCCGACCGAAGAAATTGCCAGTGCCCTTCTGCTGTGAAAACCGCAAACTTTCGAGTTTACTGCGCGGCCGCATGGTGAACGCAGCAGAGTGGTGTTATGAAAAGGTGTGTTATACCGCGAAAATTTATGTTTGTTGTTTGATATCCTCCATGACCCTCCATTAACTACAGCTATTGTAGCTGTTTTTGTCATAAATCCTGGTTAAACATGGTTAAACTAGTTATAACAGTTGCAACAACTTAGCTACAAAGGGGGCCACGCCTGTCTTTGCACTGACGTGCCGAGAACATCAGAGAATACGAGGTGGATCGGAAATCACCCATTTTTCCATATTTTTCCCAGTGTTCAAAAACGTGTGTCGTCCCTCTAAGGGCTATCCGCTCATGAACTGTGATATTCCCAATAACTATTGGATAGTACAATCCCCGAACTGACCATCAACCAAGCGTCTTTTTTCCCTTATCAATACCCACCGGAGCGCCAAATCATACTGGGTCAGAGCGCCGAAGAAAATGGCCCTCTGAAAAAAACCTGGAACACCTAATCTTCACTGGTTAAATTGGTGAAAAATAAAAATCCTCACGAATCAGATTCGTGTTCATCCCAACTATATCCCATGTCATCCCAAACTTACTGAATGGGATGATCCACCAATTTTTCGCAGTGTCTCAAAACCCTCTGTGATTCTGTTCTACTGGCTGCTTAAGAACGGGATTTGCATCGTGGATTTCGATGCATCCACCATGGATTTCTCATATGAATTCATATGAACAATATCCAATAGTATAGCATCATTAGCTCAATCTTCTTCAACCCATCTAACTACCAACATTTTCAGAACCCATACTTAGTAACCAAATATCACCAGTGTGAAATGTTCATAGCTCGATAGAATCAATGGTGATTTGGTAAATATCACTCATGTGGGTAAAACAATGTCATCAACCACCCCATTTTTGATGGTTGAAATCCCACCCATAAAAATGGTGATGACTGGGGGGTGGTTTATTGTTGTTTTACCCACTGGCAAACGTTTACATACCTATGGAAAATCACCATGCTATTAATGGCTAAATCCACTATTTCTATGGCCATTTTCAATAGCTATTTGTATATGTTTACCAGAGGGTAACCCATGCTAACCCCCGAACTTCACCAGGCATGGAAAGTGCTCTCGGCCTGGTGGGATTCTCCAGCAAACAGGTGGCCTGAAAGACAGCCGGATTCGCGAGCGCGCCACCGTCATAAGCCTCTACTGTAACTGTAACTGTTGAGTTAGGGAACCATGGCTGGTACCCTCTGGTAAACCTACAAAAAACTATGGAACATCACCATTTTCAATGGGTAAATCAACTATAACATGCTGATAATCCGAATATTTGGCTTACTGGTGCTAAACGTAGGGAATGGATGGGTTGCTGTGGGAGTAGGATTATTGATAGTTAGCCAGTGGATCATTCCCGAAAATTCCCTACGTGTAGCACAAGTAAGTAACTGTACACTCCAAAAGGCAAAACAGGATCACTTTTGCTGGTAACCGCCACGCCGAAAAATCCTGTTTCGCATCATGTTGGCGAAAGTGATGTTCTTGGTGCAAGCAACAGATTTTCTTGGGTCAAATCCCCAAATCATGGGCAGTCTGCGAAGTGCTAAGGGAATTATTGGGTAAACCCAATTATAACTGGTTGGTGGTTTTAACCATCTTGAAAAATATTAGTCAATGGGAAGGATTATCCCATATATTATGGAAAATAAAAAATGTTCCAAACCAGCAACCAGATAAACATCCAATTTTTGGACGCTGTTTACCACCCGATTTATGGCAATGTTGAGAGAATGGTCTATGAAATTGGGTGGACCACATTACTAAACAAAGGTAGTAAACCCACATGTTTACTAATACCATGGATGGGAAAATCATGATAGCCATTGATAAACAACCATTCTGGGTAAATTATAATATTTCACTAACCTGAATCTTGCGGCCATAAAAGGGGATGATTCCCCGAATCCTAACCATGATTCCAGGGTTCGAGAGAACAGGGTTCGGTCGTGATGAAATTTACCCAGATACATGTATTAAAATTTATAGTTCAATCCCAATCTATATCCCCATTTTGTTGATGATTGGTGGTTAAATCCTAATACTAATTGGTCCCCAGGGTTTATCGATGGTCGGAACCAACCATCCCCAGGTGGTGGCGGATCCCAAGTTGACGAGGAACTTGGCGGCTTTGAAGATAGATATGTTGCTGCAAAGAACGAGGCTAAGTGTGATGTGTGATATCTATATATAGATACATTTTAAAAAAATAAGATGGGATGATGAAATTCCCAATATATGGAAAAATAAAATTCATGTTCCAAACCACCAATCAGATAAGGTCAATAAGGTTGGAATATATCACCAAAACATGAAATTTCCCTTGGGTTGCTGGATAATAAGTTAAGATAAGGTGAAAATATCACCATTCACACGCTTTCACACTAATGTGGGCAACACAATTATATAAACCTACCATTTGGAGAACGTTTATACCACCCATAAAAAATGATGATTTTTGGGATAGTTTATCAAAATGATAGGTTTACCACCCTTCTTCATCGTTCCATATTCCATTGCCAATCTTGAAAAATCATACTAATCCGATACCAAAAGACTAAAGGCCTTGGTTTCTACCTTTTACCAGTTAAAAGTACTTATAACATCTTAAAACCCCATATATGGAATGTATAATCCCATGGAAATAACCAGTTATTTCACCATTCAGTACGTATACCCCATTTATGGAACATATATGAATATATAATCCCATTTATAACCAGTGATTTCACCATTTATAATTGATAAACGGCTTAGTTTCTACCCATCCAAGATTGACCTAGCTTTCCCCTTGTCGTGCCACATCTCCCGCTGAAGTTTCCGGACAAAATCCTTCACCGAGGCCGAGTCCAAACAATTGTTCCTGGCGCTGGATGACCCAAGTCATGACATTTTTCAAATTGAGAACGGGGGAACTACCAATGTAAATCTTTGAGGAAGACTATGATTTACTGATAATTATTTATATAAACCAAATTGGGAACAGATTGGATTTACTGTCAATCTATCTGTAAATCTTCAAGTAAGCCACGCTCCAAGCTATGATTTTTTGTCACAATCAAACATGTGGAGAGTCCATTTCGATGTTGGCTTCTCGAACTCTACAAAAAGAGATCATCATCCGATCACTAGCTACACTTGAAGACTTCTTCAACGCCTCAAAACAAACCGCTTCGCCAGTTCGACTGAGGCTGCGGACTCCACGTTCACATGAACAACACTGTTGTTCCTGTGCGGCAACGCACAATTGGGACTCCAATAGGAATATATCATAAAGATATAAGGGAAATATAATGGAAAAAATGGGAATATAACCGACAATGCGGAAACATGTACATACAATATGTATAATTGTATATATATATAATAGACAGCCTCAATCAAGGGATTTGTCTGTGCAAGTCTGCAGTTGAAGTCATGGCAAAAATACCCTCAAATTGATCGGGGCTCCTGTGAATTCCCTGACATTTTCTGACCATCCAATTCGACCAGGACATCCGAGCTGTTTTCGAAGGAGTGCTGAATTATTGCTGTGATATCCATCCAGAATTTATATTGCTGGCTGAATTACAAGACTTCACGAACCTGGAAATAGCGGGCCACTACCCCACCCCTGCAGCTAAGGGGATGATTCACTTCATCATCATTCCACTGATGCCACATTGAGGTCATGATCAAATTCATCCAGATCATATTGTTATGTACTGGTTGGTGGTTGACCTACCCCTCTGAAAAATATAAGTTCGTCAGTTGGGATGATGAAATTCCCAAATGAATGGAAAGTCATGAAATTCATGTTCCAAAGCACCAACCAGATATATGTTTCTGACATCCCTGGGAATGCCCAAAATTTCGCTGAAAATGGGGTGTCCATTTTGAGATGCATCCCTGGGAATCGAAGTGGTGATCTTCACCTATTTCCTGAGATTCAACCACTGTTAAAGAAGCACCTTGGACGTTGCTTCATAAGTTACTTTCTAACTAAGTTAAACTATGCTTTGTGGCAAATATCTGTAGTAGATAGGCTTATAAACCCATTTACGGTTGCGGGCACCCACATTGACTCCATCTCCCCAAAAAAGTTCGGTTCACGCATGGCATGACAACCTTGGAGTTGAGTCGGGGGTTAGAAAACCACTTTCGAAGCTGAACATGGGTTATGTTCAGGGTCTGTCCAACATTGAAATTCCATGTGTGGAATATTATGTATATCAGCTGTTTTACCAAATATCAACTAGAATTGTGAAATTTATATACTTCTGATGCAATCATACATGTTTCTTTGCATGTCACTTTGGCCGATTCTCATAATGTGGTAAACCCAACAAACCATCCACGTTTGTTATTGTGTTTACTACATTATACATACATATATATATATATGTATACACAAACATATTCTGAAGTTTTATATCATGTGGTAAACCCAACAATAAAAGCAATTACACCGATGCGATAACTCACCAGCAATCACACATCCCATACAGTTATGGCCCTTTACCAATTATAAGTACTTATATATAACCCCATTTATGGACTTCGCATAGAAATAACCAGGTATAACAATTTATAATTAGTAAACGGCCATAACTATAGTGACAACATGTGACACCTCCTACAAGGATGAGCGCATTACCCCGTACAAAATAGGCAACTGTTGCCGACCTTCTCTGAAATGGCCCACGGCAAAAGGTTAAATCTCCTGTAGTACTTGGTGGTCAACTAGCCACGGATCCTAAGTGGGTTATAACCTGCTTATCATCAAGTGGGACAAGTAGGGTATTCATCCACTGAAATAACTAGGGCGAACTAACCGACTTAGGAAGTGGGTTGAACCACCAAGTATAGCGACATGTTCTCCGGCATGATTTGATGGAGTCTTCCAGCACGGCACCAAGTCCTTCCCGAAGTTTGAGATGAACAGTTCGCCATGGAAAATCACCATTTTTAATAGGTAAACCATCTATAAATGGGCCATTTCCCATGGTTATGTCAGCCATAACCAGAGGGTAAGTCAGAAATGGAGGCCTTTGAGGAAATTTCTATCCAAGCCAGTGCTCTAGTGCTTATGTCAAAGATCTTGATGTTGGTCACCTTCTCCAAAATGCTCAAAATCAGGGTCACCAGGGCCAAATTGAATTGTGAACGCTGTGCAAGTCGAAGTTCGTTTGCATGAAGTCCATAGACATTGGTTTCTTTCTTAAATAATCATACATATTCATTAAACCGAATTATAGTTCCATTATGTGTATATATATAATTATATATATATAGTTGGGTTTACCACATTATACTGTGAAATGGTTCCTTTCTCCCATTCTCAGGGTCTTCGCTCCGCTCGTGACACCGAGTCGCTGAGCAAGAGAGGCTGCTAAAACGCTGCCCTCCGCCTGAGACCGAAATGGAAAGAATATGGCGACTTAGCCACAAAAACAACAGCACAGTTATGGCCCAAAATACCAGTTATAAGTACTTAGAAAACCCCATTCATGGAATGTAGAATCACAGAGAAATAACCAGTTATAACCATTGATAATTGGCAAACGGCCTTAATCCATCAGAAATTCTGACTTAACAATGAAATACTGATGGATTTAACTGATGAAAAATCATCCAAGATGGTGTCGTGAAACCACCCGACAAAAAATATCTTCGCATCGAAAATGGGAACTTTGCTGAAAATATGATCTGGTTGGTGGTATACTAACCCCTCTGAAAAATATGAAAGTCAGTTGGGATGATTATTCCCAATATATGGAAAAATAAAAAATGTTCCAAACCACCAATCAGTGATGATTTAGCTGCACACATAGGGACTTAGTTATCAAGAAATGGGATGCAAAAAATCATGAATGGAAGGGGGTGCTCCATAATAACGATTGAATTTCTATTACAGTATATACCCTCTGGTAAACGTTTACATAACGAACTGGAAAATCACCATGTTTAATTAGGGGATTCATCAACTATTTCGACTGGGCCATGACTTCAATAGCTATGGCTTGACATAACCAGGCCGGGTAGACGTATCCCTATACTTTTTGGATCTTAAAAACCCGAGGGCCGTTAGGCAAACAGAGGGCACCACAAGCAGTGGATCTCAGGGCCCTGAAACTCCACTTTCTGCTTGGTGGTTGACCTACCCCCTCTGAAAAATGATGGACTTCGTCAATGGAAAGGATGACATCCCATATATGAAATGGAAATATTATGGAAAAAAAAATGTTTGAAACCACCAACCAGCTTTAGGATGTTTACTTATTTTTCTAGGTACTTTGGAGCGTCTAGGTATAATATATATATACATGCATATATGGCCCATTATTTGGTGGCCCCCCTTCCACCCCCACGAGATGGTGATGGTCTCCATATGTATCCGTGATCACGAGATACGGGATCATATACACAGATGTTGGTCATCATCTTAGGAAGGGTTTGGGGATTTGGTGACACCAGTTTACTATTCATTGGAATTTCCCTGTGAAGAGAATCGAATATCTGATTCGGGGCTTCCAGCGGTGAAGTACAACGGCAATGATTATTGTGAATTACAGGAAGGGACCCCAGTTCGTCAGCTAACTTGGTTCATAAGTATAAGAACTAGGATTTATGATGGCTATATCTATCGCCCTTCCTGTAGAGATAGATTGAATCACACCCATTTTCTCTTATATCATTGGTGACATGGGTATGGGTCAAAATCAGGTACTCCCAAAATGGATGCTTAGTACAGGAAGGGGCCCCATACTTAGCTAAGCTGACTTATAACTAGGTTAACTATTGGGTTAGGGCATATAACTATAACTATATTGACTATATGGTTTAAAAAGGTCTATAAACCAACTTATACTCTCTGGTAAACGATTACATAACGAACTGGACAATCACCATGCTATTGATGGGTAAATCCACTATTTCTATGACCATGCTCAATGGTTTTTTGTATGTTTACCAGAGGGTATATGGTGGTTATATGGGAACAATAGGATTATATCATCCCCAACTGGATGGGTAGTTGGATCACCATTTTTTTTACCAGAGGGTAACTAGGGGGCCCCTTCCTGATTAGTCAAGACTCGGTGGTCCCCTGGCTCTAAAATTATGGGACCCATACCGGCTGCTAGGAGAGATCTTCGACGGCGAACCGGCTAAGCTACTTGGGGCCCCGGGGGCCCCACTTACCCTCTGGTAAACATACAAAAAACTATTGAAAATGGCCATTTATAGTGAGTTGTCCCATTAAAAATGGTGATATTCCATAATTAGTTTTGTTAGTTTACCAAAGGGTAGTAAATGGGTGACAAACCCCCACTTATATATGGAATATCCCCACTATATGAGATATAAACGACGTATCCGCGTCGTTTGCCCCATCAAGTACCACAATCCCACCATAATCCCAGATGCGACGAAATCGTTTCACCTTGTGTAGATTGGAGTTCACCAATGACAACGTGTGGATGTGCGTATTGCTTGCCATCGCCTGATTCGCAAACGTGTAGCGAAGTGGTTTCCCGGGGAACTGGGGTACAGGGCTGGGGAAAATATGTATATGCATATGTATATGTATATAATGCGTATATGTATATAATAATGATGATAAAGATAATAATAATAACAATAGTAACAATAACACATACAATAATATTATATATATATATGCACATTATATACATAATTTGAGAAAAATATAGATAGATAGATAGATAGATAGATAGATAGATAGATAGATAGATAGATAGATAGATAGATAGATAGATAGATAGATAGATAGATAGATAGATAGATAGATAGATAGATGTGGTTGGCTAGGAAATCCCAAAGCTAAACGAGCAAAAATCGCCAAGTGGCCTACCCTTCAGTCAGTCTGTTTACTCCCCAGATAGATAGATAGTAGATAGATAGATAGATAGATAGATAGATAGATAGATAGATAGATAGATAGATAGATAGATAGATAGATAGATAGATAGATAGATAGATAGATAGGTAGATAGATAGATAGATTGTGAATCGGAGGTTGTCTATCCGATTATATTCTGATACTTGGTCTTGAAGTAGATACTTCAATGATGACGTCACACGGGTGGCGGCTTCTGCATAGCAGTTCTTTGTTCTGGTGCTGCAGTGGGTCTTGAGCCAAAGGGGCGATTTGATATACCCCCTTGGCAATGGATCCTAGAGTATTGAATTGTATGTGAATGCACAACGGTACGTAGCCTACACTCTATTCGCACCCCCCACGCATAGCCAACTTTGTTGGCTACGCGCAAAGGAGTGTTCCTCAAATTGATCCACTACACTTGCAGCTGTTCATTTATTGAATTATGGAGAGCTAAAGTCCGTTCAGAACTTCAAATCTACATGGCGGCTTGCTACGATCTCTATCAAAAGATAAAGGTTCTGTTCACGTGCATGTTGACACGACGTAGTCGGTGTCAAGCATTGAGGTTCATCCGATGTGGCGTAGCCAGCATGGAGTCCCACTCAAGCATGTGAATTTAAAAAATCATACACAAAGATGACTATGGAACTAGAAGTTTACCTTCCCGTTCCTTCGTCGGTTGAGATGTAGACCGCTGTAGAAACTCAGCGTCTCGTGCAATGATGTTCAAAAAAAAATGTGTGGTTCTAAATTAGCCGGCTCAGAGTCCTCTCAGAAATCATTCGAAATGAAGTAGAGGTAAATCTCGAGCAATGATTGCATCCTCGCATCGCCAGGTTCAATCAGGACCTATGCAGAGGTCATATCGATTTATCATCTATATCCCCATCCATAGTATCCCTGTTGGTTCCAGTCTCCACCACGGTGCGAATAAGATCTTCCACCTTTTCCTTGGTCTTTTCCACCTTTCTGCGGCGGGGTTACTGGAGCTTGTTTTGGCGGAGGAGCGGCTTCGACGGTTCTCCATGTTGCTGACGATGATGCTTTCGCTTTTGACACTCTGCCCAGTGCTGGTGCCGCCTTAGGGGCTGCTTTCGATTTGCCAGCGACCGGGTTAGCACGTTCACGATCAGCAGGAGTCGGGGTATCAGCAATCGCAAGTATGTGGGCGTCAGACATGTGGATGCCCCACCTTGGTCGTTGATCGTCCCGCTGCTTGATGTGGTTGTACCCTAAGTCTCGAAAGTTAGTAATTTTACTCGCCCTGAATTTTACGTAAAATCGACTGTTTTACTAACGTTATTTTACGTAAAATTTTACTATCGTTAGTAAAATTTACTAACGTTAGTAAAATTTTACTAATGTTAGTAAATGATTTTACTAACGTTAGTAAAATTTTGCATGCTTTCAAAAATTGTGAAAATTGCGTTTTTTTTCTAATGTTTTTCTTAGGAATTCTGATATTTTTTGTGATGTGTCTGATTGTGGTTTGCGATGATTTGGTTATGAGTGGGGTGTTTCCAGTGGAGGATTTCAATCGATATGTTGTTGTTACTGTAGAAGAAACTGCACTTATGTGTTGAGGAATGACTTTACATGAGTTTGTATTGGAGACTTTACTTGCGATTTTATATGAGGAGTTCTTGATACTTTCTTGGGACTTTACCTGAGAGTTCTTTTGAGATGTTATGTGAAATCGTGTACATCTATATCTATATCTATATATCTATATAAACATATAAACTGGATTTACATAATAATAGGTGAATCCACAAAAGGAATTTACATTGGATCTTGACTTTAAGAAGTCATTGCAAAGCATTTACATTTGAAAAAGAAAGTCTAGATAAATTTTTGGGTAAATGAGACTAGGTGAAATATCAAAGCAATAATAACCACATCTTATCATTTTTCCCAGGCAAGGAAAGTGAACCAAATTTTATTGGATCAGGTTTGTTTGCTACAAAACTTGATCAACTTACATAAAACAAGTGTCCATGGGGACTGAAGACATGTCTTTTTCAAAGCTAAATTTAAAAGGGAGCTCATAGACTCTTGCGGTGCTTTTTTTCTCATACAATTTGGAGAAGGTCTGGATGAAATCCTGGTAAACCTTTGGCTGGCTTGAAAAGATACATCCAAGAAGTCTTAGTGAGACCCTTACTCCACTTTCAATTCCATATGAATATTTTTTCACATGTGTCCAAAGTTTTTTCAGAAAAATGCTTGAACACGGTCAAAAATGCAATGCACTTCTGATGCTTTTGGTGCACTTTTGATGCACTTTTGGCGCACTTTTGATGCACTTTTGGTGCACTTTTGATGCACTTTTGATGCACTTTTGATGCACTTTTGATGCACTTTTGATGCACTTTTGGCGCACTTTTGATGCACTTTTGATGCACTTTTGATGCACTTTTGATGCACTTTCAAAAGTGATGCACTTTTGATGCACTTTTGATGCACTTTTACCGCTTTTTGATGCACTTTTGATGCGCTTTTTAAAAGTGCATCAAAAGTGCGTCAAAAGTGCGTCAAAAGTGCGCCAAAAGTGCGTCAAAAGTGCGTCAAAAGTGCGTCAAAAGCGCGTCAAGAATTTATGGCATTTTTCTTGGAAAAAATAAAAGATGATAAGGTTCTCTCTCAAAAAGAGATTGCATGCATTGAGTTTGAAGTAAAACTCATTCAGTGCAGTCTCAAGTAAGGTGCAAAGTGCAATGATAGCAACCTCAGTAAAGTTCACTGACAACAGTCTCAAGTAAAGCTCACTGGCAACAGGCCCGAGTAAAGTTCATTGGATGCAGCCTCATGTAAAGTTTATTGGATGCAGCCTCAAGCAAAGTTCATTGGATGCAGTCTCGAGTAAAGTTCACTGACAGCAGTCTCAAGTAAAGTTCACTGACAACAGGCTCAAGTAAAGTGCACTGACAACAGTCTCAAGTAAAGT